>VMDO01014474.1:0-54446 GCA_007922755.1 Pedetes capensis | reverse complement strand
GTGTTTTCATCATCATTTGATTGTAGGAATTTTTTAAATTCCAATTTGATTTCATCAACAATCCATGGGTCATTCAGTAGTGAATTATTCAGTCTCCATGAGTTTGTAAAGTTTCTGGGATTATTCATGCTCTTGAGCTCCAATTTTATCCCATTATGATCTGATAAGGAACAGGGGATAATTTGTATATTCTTGAACTGGTTGAGGGAGTTCTTATGGACTAGCATATGATCTATTTTAGAAAACGTACCATGTCGAGCTGAGAAGAATGTGTATTCCTCATCGTGTGGATGAAATATTCTGTATATATCTGTAAGATCCAGCTGGTTTAGGGTGGAGATTGGATTTGACGTTTCTCTGTTGATTTTTTGTTTTGATGACCTGTCTCTTGACACAAGTGGGGTATTGAAGTCCCCCATTATTATTGATTCTGGACCAATAAAGTTCTTTATATTCCATAAGTTTTGTCTTATAAAGCTAGGAGCTCCTACGTTTGGGGCATAGATATTAAGGAGCGTTATTGATTCTTGCTTGATTGTTCCTTGTATTAAAATGTAGTGACCATCCTTATCTCTTCTAACTAGTTTTGGAGTGAAATTTATTCTATCTGAAATTAAAATTGCCACACCTGCTTTCTTTTGTCCCCCCCCTGCTAGGTACACATTTTTCCAGCCCTTAACTCTCAATTTATTCCTGTCTTTGTGGGTTAGATGAGTTTCTTGAATACCGCATATTGATGGTTTGTGTTTTTTCATCCAATTAGCCAATCTCTGTCTCTTAATTGGTGAGTTAAGGCCATTTACATTAATAGAGATTATTGAGGAGCATTTATTGTCATTTATCCAAGCATTACCTGTTACTGATTTATGATTCATATTTGCTTTGGACTTTTCTTATGTTGGACTCATCTCCGTTAATCGGTTCTTTGATTTCCTTTGTAGGGTTGTCTTAACTCTCCTGGATGTGGAATTTGATTTATTATCCTCTCCAGTGCTGGTTTGGTTGTTGCATATCGTTTAAAAGCTTCAATGTCATTAAATGTCTTATATTCCTCATCTATTATCAACAATAATTTTGCTGGATATATTAGTCTAGGCTGGAGATTGTTTTTTCTTAGTATTTGAATCACCAAGTAACAGCATTTGTAAGAGACCGCTATGATCAAGCAGAAGCCAGTTAATATGGCTTTGTGTGTGTGTGAGGCTGAGAAATAACCTCTGTCAGGCTGGGTTCTGTTTAGTTATTGCTGCTGCTGCTGCTGCTGCTGCCCAGACATCATCTGAGCTGTAATTTTCTCATCCAGCCACCAGGGGGCCTTTAACTCCCTGGGGTGCACGTGGGACAAGCCTAGTGGGCCATTTGGACTCCTAAGCGCCCTGGGGAGGACAGTAATAACCAACCCTATCCTAGATACTCTCACCTGTGCCAGGCACGACCTACCAGTGTTTCTGTGTCCATCTGGTCCTTCTTGTTCTATAGTAATGCCTGCCAGACGGCCTTCCTCTGGAAATCTTAACAAAACCTAATAAGCACTTTAGGCTCGGATTTAGCTCAGTTGCTCTCCAGTCTCTGGGGTCCCGGGTTCGATTCCCAGCGCCACAAAAATGGGAGAAGAACATGGCAATCCACTCCCTAGGCAATCCCGAAACAATCAGCCATTGAAAATGACAGGACTCGACAGCACCTAATAACAACAACAATAAGCACTTCATGATAAACTGCCTTCACTCCTCTAAATTCATTTTCTGCCTTTGATAATGTCTCTGCATCGTTTTTTTTTTTTTCTTTCAGTGCTGGGGGTCAAACCCAAGGCCTTGCACATGTGAGGCACGCACTGTGCCACTCTCCTGAGCTAAATCCTCAGCATGACATAGATTTTATATAAATGAAACAAGTCTTTAACCACAACTTGGTGTTCTGCTTTTAATTAATGTTGTTTCACATGTTAGAATTACAATAGCCTATATTTTAGATATATTTTAGAAGGGGCTGGGATTTAGCTCAGTGGGTAGAGCGCTGCGCTACAGTCTCTGAGGACCCGAGTTCAATTCCCAACACCACAAAAACGGGAGAAGGGCCTGGCAATCCACTCCCAAGGCAATCCCGAAGCACTCAGCCATTGAAAACCCTATGAGGGTCGCTATGAGTCGGATACCGACTCGACGGCACCTAACAACAATATTTTAGAAAGTAAAATAATGTTTCAATGGGCTTCTAATTTTTCTATTAATATAAAGAGTACTAGCCTGCCACTGTACCCTTGTGACGTCTGTTCTCATCAGATCTTGGAAGCTAAGCAGGGTCGGGCCTGGTTAGTCCTTGGATGGGAGACTGCCTAGGAACACCAGGTGCTGTAGGCTTGGGAGATGAACCTGGCGACCCACTCCCAAATCAATCAGCCATTGAAAACCCTATGAATAGCAGAGAAGCATTGACAATAGTGTTTCACCTATTGTATGTAGGGTCACTATGAGTCAGACACTGACTTGACAGCACCTAACAACAACAAACAACATAAAGAGCACTGATAGGAACATGGGAGCTTTAGATCCCAAAGTAGAACTAGAAGGTCAAAGAATGGTTTTATAATCCTTATTATATATTCCCAAGTTGCTCTACAGGAAAAAAAAAATTTTTCAGCTGCCATTTTTCCCTAATGCCTCTAAACCCTACTTAAAATAATAATAATAAGGTGCTGATGCAAGTATCCTGATGAGTCATAAAGTGGTTCCCTTTCTCTAACCTTTTGCTTTCTTTGTGAACAATGTCTTTTATGTCAAGCCACAACTTGTCTGGTCTCCCATCATTTGTTTCTAATGCATTAAACCTATTCTTGACGTGGTCACTGAACTCAGGTGGGATATACTCAAGGTCATACCTTGGCTCTCATACGCTTGTTCTAATTTTCTTCAGTTTCAGTTTGAACTTGCATATGAGGAGTTGATGGTCTGATCCACAATCTGCACCTGGTCTCGTTCTGACATTTGATACTGAGCTTTTCCATCGTCTCTTTCCACATATGTAGTCAATTTGGTTCATATATGTTCCATCTGGTGAAGTCCATGTGTAGAGTCGCTGTTTATGTTGGTGAAAAACTGTATTTGCCATGAAAAGGTCATTGGTCTGACAAAATTCTATCATGCGATCTCCAGAATCATTTCTGTCACCAAGGCCATATTTTCCAACTACTAAGCCCTCTTCTTTGTTTCCAACCTTTGCATCCCAGTCACCAGTAATTACCAATACATCCTGATTGTATGTTTGATCTATTTCAGATTGTAGAAGCTGGTAGAAATCTTCCCTTTCTTCATTTGTGGCCTTAGTGGTGGGTGTGTAAATCTGAATAATAGTCATATTAACTGGCCTTCCTTGTAGGGGTATGGATATTATTCTATCACTGGCAGCGTTGTATTTCAGGACAGATCTTGAGACGTCTTTTTTGATGATGAATGCAACCCCATTTCTCTTTAGTTTATCATTCCCAGCATAGTAGACCATATGATGATCTGACTCAAAATGGCCCATGCTGGTCCATTTTAGCTCACTGATGCCTAGAATGTCAATGTTTATGCACTCCATTTCTCCTTTGATGATTTCTAATTTTCCTAGGTTCATATTATGTACATTCCATGTTCCATTTATTAATGGATGTTTACAGTTGTTTCTTCTCATTTTGAGTCAGCAAATGGAGGTCCCTGGGGCTTTACTCCATTTCCATTATTAAGGTAGACTCTACTTTGAAGAGGCAACTCTTCCCCAGTAGTCTTTTGAGTGCCTTCCAACATGGGGGGTGTAGGGATAAATGTGGGGGGCAAAGAGGAAGTGAAATGGCTCGACGCTTATTTGGCCTGCATTGAGGCCTGAGGTGCCTTCAGGACCCCTGTGTGATTCGCTGTGGCACACCCAGCTTGAGTCCACCAGGTCTGAGACTGCACGGCAAAATGGCCCCTGCCTGACAGGACCGGGCCGTGCACCGCTTTAGACCCTCGCTCTCTGATAGGTCGTATCCTATCACCCTATTGGCCACTAAGGGAGGCCTATGATTGGTTGCTCCCTGCCTCCTATTCACCTATCAATTATCAGGCTCATGATTGGCCACTTCCAAACAAAGCCCAGAGTTCTGATTGGTCCCAAGAGATATGAAAGGAGAGCTCTCTCACCGCTCTCTCTCTCTTGCCTTGCTACCACAACTGTGAAGGAGATGGAAGGCTGCAAGAGGAGAAGACCTTGAGGGACACCAGAGGACAACCCCTGAGGAGAAGCAAACCCCGAGACTGGCAGAGAGCCCAGGACCAGCACCAGAGGCCGACCCGAGCAGACCACCTTTGAGGGAAGCAACTGTATGAGCTATAGAGCTGGGTGTCACCTGACCCTCGGAGCTGTGCAACACTTAAGGTTACAGCACTCATAAGGGCTGCCTCGCTGTAAATAAAGAGCTGCGAGTTTAAGAGACCTCCCGAGGTGTCTCTCAGTCCATCGCACTCACCCAGCCCCCACAGGTTCCCTGTTTGGAGGGAAAGAGGTTATATGTGAGGTTCCTGCTCCACCATCCGGGCCCAGAGAGCTACCCACACCAGAGCAGTGAGCCCCACAGGGCGGCTCCTTTTCCGGCACTATACCTGACAGTGTTTCTTTGCTATTCATAGGATTTTCAATGGCTAGTTGTTTGAGGAGTGGTTTGCCAGTGCCTGCTCCCTAGTCTTAGTCTGGAAGCTCAGCTGAAACCTGTCCACCATGGGTGACCCTGCTGGTATCTGACTAACCTGTGGCATAGCTTTCAGCCTCAATGCAACACACAAGCCCCCACAGTGCGGCAAACTGACAGATTTGTTTGTTGTTAGGTGCCATCAAATTGGGTCTAACTCATAGCAACCCAATGTACAACAGTACAAAACACTCCCTGACACAGTGCCATGCCCAATGCTATGTCAGTGCTTCTCTGTTATTCACAGGGTTTTTGATGGATGATTGCTTTGGAAGTGGGCTGCCAGGTCCTTCTCCCATTTTAATGTTGCTGCAGATCAAAGGGAGGCTTTCAGAGAGCACAGAGCAGCACTCTACCAACTGAGCTAAGCCCCAGCCCCAGTAGGTACCTTGTGGTATCTTAATGTTTTAAGATCAAGTAGACTTTGATATAAAAAAAACCATCATTTTTTTTTCTTTTCTGAGAAGTGTCTGTTCATATTCTTTGTGTTTGTTGGGTCGTAAAATTTTTATTAATATTATTTATTTATACATTAAGGTAATTAGCTCTTTATCATATGTGTTATAAAGACTTTCTGTGGCTTTTCACTTGCCTTTTGCCTTTTTCATTACACTTTCCTGAAAAATCAAAAGTATATAAAATTAAGCTGGGCACCGTGACACAGTACTGTAATCCCAGGCACTCAGGAGGGAGGAAGGAGGAGAATCGCAAGTTCAAAGCCAGAGGTAGCCTGCACAATTTAGCAAGACTCAGTCTCAAAATTAAAGAAAAAGCCAGCCATGGTGGCTCACACCTGTACTCCCAGCGACTCAGGAGGTGGAGGCAGGAGGATCGCAGGTTCCAGGAAAGAGGCGGCCTGCATAACTTAGTGAGAACTGTCCCAAAATAAAACATAATGAATGGTCTGTGAGTATAGCTCAGTGGTAGAGGGCTTGCGAAGCATACATGAGGCATTGGATTGAACCCTTAGTATCACACAAAAAATTAAATATGTGCAATTAAAACCCACACACACAGCCAGGCATGGTGGTGCAGGCCTGTAATCCTGGTGACTCAGGAGGTGGAGCCAGGAGGATCGCAAGTTCAAGGCCAGAGACAGCCTGTGTAATTTAGCAAGACCTTGTTTCAAGCTAAAAAAGAAAAAATGGTCTGGGGTGCAGCCCCATGGAAGAGCACTTCCAAGGTATGTGCCGGGCCCTGGGATCAACCCCCAAGTGCCACTAAATAAATAAATAAATAAATAAACAAATCACGTACATATATGTATATACATCTTATAAATGTGTCATAAGTTTATATTTCTATTAAAATCTAACATTGGAAATTTCTTCCCTACTTTTCCATATTCTCTGTTGTATCTTCTCCCCCCAACAAAAAAAATCTTGCTCCTTTAAACTTCAATTAATTTTGTTTTTCTATTTCTTTTCTCTTTCTTTCTTTTCTTTTCTTTTCTTTTCTTTTTTTTTTTTTTTTTTTTTTTTTTTTTTTTTTTTTTTTTTTTTTTTTTTTTTTTTTTTTTTTTTTTTTTTTTTTTTTTTTTTTTTTTTTTTTTTTTTTTTTTTTTTTTTTTTTTTTTTTTTTTTTCAGTACTGGGGTTGAACCCAGAGCCTCGCTCCTGCATGCTTTGTAAGTGCTGGACCACTGAGCTGCACCCCCAGCCCATTTTTTTTTTTTTTAACTTTGTGAGACAGGGTCTCTGTAAGTTATGCAGACTGCTTCTGGTCTAGAACTTGCAATCCTCCTGCCTCTGCTTCCTGAGTCATTGGGATGACAGGCGTGCACCACTGCACCTGGCTCAATTAATTTTCTTATTGCTCTATATTACAATGTGCATACAATGTGCGTGTGTACCTGTATTACCACTGCCACTGCTCACAATAAACCTACTAAGTTAAATTCAGTATTTCTTTCCAGTTCTTTCTGTCCTTAGAATATGCATTCTAGCGTATTGTGTTGTTGTTGTTAGGTGCTGTCGAGTCGTATCCGACTCATAGCGACCCTCTGTACAACAGGGGAAACACGATTGTCAGTGCTTCTCTGCTGTTCATAGGGTTTTCAATGGCAGTGATTTTTGGGAGGGGGTTGCCAGGTCCTTCTCCCAATGTGTATTGTAGTAGTAATTTATTTGAATAAATTTGCTATATGGTTATGAAATCAACTTTGTAATGTTAATTTATCAATGATTTTTAAACTGACATGGATTTTGTCTTGTACCTAAATAACTTCCCACATTAGGATTATATGGAACTTTTTACACCATTCTTTAAATTGGAAGGAAATGTTTTGTTTTGGTTTTTTGAGACAGTCTCCCTGCGTAGCCCAGGCTGGCCTCGAGGTCACGATCTTCCTGCTTCTTCCTCCCGAATGCTGGGATTGCAGTCACGCATCACTATGCCCAGCAGTTAAAAAAAATTTTTTTATCCAATAAAAAATTGAATAAATAGTAAAGAGAAAATGGAATGTTAAAGCAATTACAAAGAACGACAGACAAAGCACAAGCAAGGCGGATCTCCGGTTTGGCAGAAGGAGGACGTCAGTGGCAGTAATGGAGCAGCAATCCGGGGATAGGGAGGCAAATTCCCACAGTGAGAAGCAGATGTATCAGGAAAGGGCTTTGTCCCGGAACCAAATCAGAGAGCAGAGCCAGGCCTGGGGGGCATCGAGGCGTGGGGGCCCCCAGCTATGTCACCTGACGGCCATCTGAGCTGCGCCGTGTGCCAAGCCCGGTCTCATCCCAGACTGGTTTTGGAGCCTGGGGACGGCAGGCTCTTCTGGTCGTCGATGTTATTGCCATCCCAGGGGAACTGATGATCACAGATTGCGTTCACATGCTCCTAGTCCTTGCCCTCCCTGTCCTCATCAAGGGACTTCCTGCATGCCAGCCGTCAGGGTAAAGGGCAAAGCTGGGCAGCGTGGCACACGCCTGTAGTCCTACTGAATTGGGAGGCTCAGCAGCCAGAGTGGGTCTTAAAAACAATTCATTGTAGGTCATGATTATTGTCAGGAAAAAGGATTTAAAATACAGCATTCCATATTTTAAACTATTTTCATGGACACTTTTAGAAAGGTAATTGTGATAGTCAAATTGCCTGAAAATTGTTACTTTGTCTTATAGTCGTTACTGTGTCTTATGGTAAGATTTTTATTGGCGTGTGACATAGATACACACAGAGAACTGTACAAGTCGGGTGTGGTGGCTCACACATGTAATCCCCTTGACTCAGGAGGCCGAGGCAAGAGGATCGCAAGTTCGAGGCCAGTGGTAGCTGGCGCAATTTAGCAAGACCCTGTCTCAAGTAAATAAAAATAAAAAATGGCCGGGGGGTGCAGCCCAGTGGTAGAGCACTTGCAAAGTATTCGCGAGGCCCTAGGTTCAACCCCCAAGTACTAAAAAAAAAAAAAAAAGGACAGGTCATGAGTTTACCTCGATATGGCCGCCACCTGGATGAAGACAGAGAGCACTACCAGTCTCTGGAGTCTTCCTCTTGCTTCCTGCTTGTTACTCCCCACCCTCCCTTTGTGACCACTCCCTCAGCTTCCACGGCCTTGGATTGTTGTTGTTGTTGTTGTTAGGTGCCATGGAGTCGTATCCGACTCATAGCGACCCTCATAGGGATTTCAATGGCTGATTGTTTTGGGATTGCCTTGGGAGTGGATTGCTAGGCCATTCTCCCAACGGCCTTGGATTAGCTTTGCCTATTTTGAACTTTATATAGGGGGAATCATGCAGTGTGTCTTGCTGTGTGCTTGCAGGCTCTCCTGCAACATTTCTGTGGTGTGTGGCAAGAACTGACCCTGCTCATTCCTGCATGCTCCAGCATTTCTCTCCCATTCTACTGTTGCTGGGAACTTGGGGTCTTTCCAGTTTTTGATCATAAATAGTGCTGCTTCGAATATTCTTGTACATATCTTTTGTGAACATATATTTGCATTTCTATTGTGTAGGAATAGAACCGCTTAGTCATTGGTATGCATGTGCTCAGATTTGGAAGAAACTGCCAAAGGTCGTGCAAGGTCTTTATGCCAACAGACGTGAACTTCTCTTCTTATTCACAGTGAAAGATGCTTGGAAAACGATGTTGCTCAAAACTGAACATTCTATGGGAAGCTTTTTAAGAAAAAGAAATTCTAAATCAAAACCACTGATCTCTGGTTTAAGACTTTGAAGTATTGTTAACTTTTCGTGTTCTGCTAAATTGGTTTACGGCCAGTAGAGGAATATCCTTTTTAATACCATATGTTGCCCTTATGCATCCCTGGCCAGCTAGTAAGAAATTTAAGTTTGGATTTAGTACTGGATTTCCTTCCTGCTCGATCCCCAAACCACAGGGTTCTGCCTTTTCTTTTTTTGGCTTTTTTTTTTTCTTTTCTTTTCTTGCTTCTTTTGTTTTTTTCTTTCTTTCTTTTTGTTTTGTTTTGTTTTGTTATGCCATACTTGGGGGTTGAATCTTGCACACATTTTGCAAGTGCTTTACCACTGAGCTGTACCCCAAGACCATTTTTTATTTTTTATTTTGACTCAGAATCTCACTAAGTTACACAGGCTGCCTTTGGCCTCAAATTCACAATCCTCCTGCCTCAGCCTCCCAATTCAATGGGACTGCAGGCTTGTGCCACCATGCCCAGCTTTGCCCTTTCTTTTCATGGGTTTGATGAAGGCCCAGTCAATTAGTTACGTAAATATACAAATAAAAAGATTATAATGTTCACCTAAAAGGGTGCCTGTTATTATAGGAACCCACCCCACCAAGCAAAGGTGAGGTCCCAGCTGTAAGGGGCTATGGAGATTATCAAGGCCATCTTCTTGTCGTCCTTGCATGGTCTTTAAGAGGCCCGTGTTGGCCTTCAGGCTACAGGGTAGGAAGAACCTTGGAATTGGGTGTACTGGTGGGATCCACAATACTTTGTCCTCAGCACACCAACCTTTATTTTGCAACTCAGCTTTAGTGTTCTTGAGCTGATCTGATAGGCAATTACTGCAGTGGGTCCCTGCCCACTTGCTCCTTAGTCAGACAGAGACTTTCTGTTATCCAGGGCTCTTCACTTACGTGAGCATGAAATATATGTCATTTCTGTGAACAGGACACTTCATTTGATATGTAGAGTGTTTCTACTGACAATTGTTTTTGTTGTTGTTAGGTGCCGTCAAGTCAGTACTGACTCAAAGCAACCCTACGTACAACAGGCAAAACACCATTGTCAGTGCCTCTCTGTTGTTCATAGGGTTTTCAATGACAGATTAATTTTTGGGAGTGGGTTGCCAGGTCCTTCTCCCAACTACTGACGATGGATATCTGTTAAAAAGCAGATCCTAAATTACCATTCTGGCTTGCATTATTATGATAAAGCATACAACACAGCATTCTGATGGAATCACTGAACAAAATTGGCCCGGTTTTTGGTGAATAAAATTGGATTTCATTTTCTAGAATACAAAAAGAACTCAAGAAATTAAACACCAAAGTAACAATTCAATAAATAAGTGGGCGATGGAACTGAACAGATAGTTCTCAAAAGAACAAATGTAAGTGGTCAATAAACACATGAAAAAATGCTCAACATCCCTAGCCATTGTTGTTGTTGTTAGGGGCCATCAAGTCAAGTCCAACTCATAGCCACCCGATGAACAACAGGACGAAGCACTCCCTGACACTGTTCCATGCCCTGCACTAGGGCAGTGCTTCTCTGTCAAGGTTTTCAATGGCTGATTGTTTTCGTATTGTTTCGGGAGTGGATTGCCATGTCTTTTCCCTGTTTTGAGGGTGCTGGGGATTGAACTCAGGGCCTTAGAGAGCACAGAGCATTGCTCTATCAACTTAGCTACACCCCAACCCTAGCCACTAGGGAAATGCAAATCCAAACAACACTGAGATTCCATCTCACTCCAGTCAGAGTGGCCAAGAATAACAAACAAAACAATGGCAAATACTGGCAAGGATACATAGAAAAAGGAATCCTTTTACACTGCTGTTGAGACTGTAAATTAGTTCAGCCGCTTTGGAAATCAATATGGAGGTAGCTTAGAAAATTAAAAATAGAACTACCATATAATCCAGCTGTACCACTCCTAGGAATATACCCAAAGGAAGATAAGTCATCATACCACAGGGACACCTGCACTTCCATATTTAATGCAGCACTCTTCACAATTGCAAGGGTATGGAATCAGCCCAGATGTCCATCAACAGAGGAGTGGATTGAAAAGTTGCGGTATATATATACAATGAGATATTATCCAGCAGTAAAGAAGAAGGAAATACATTTGCAGCAAAATGGATAGAACTGGAGAATATCATTTTAAGTGAAATAACCCAGACTCAAAAACAGAAATACTGCATGTTCTTGCTCATATGTAGGAGCTAAATATACCTTAAAGGAAAAAATTATGCATATATATATATATATATATATATATATATATACATGCCTGCAGCTGTAGCCCTGTGTCATCCGATCCCGTCAGATCTCGGAAGCTAAGCAGGGTCGGGCCTGGTTAGTACCTGGATGGGAGACCACCTGGGAACACCAGAAGCTGTAGGCTTGGGAGAAGGACCTGGAAACCCCTCCCAAAAATCAATCTGCCATTGCAAACCCTATAAACAGCAGAGAAGCACTGACAACAGTGTTTCCCCTGTTGTACAGAGGGTCCCTATGAGTCAGATACCGACTCGACGGCACCTAACAACAACAACAACAACAATATATATATATATATATATATATATATATATATATATATATACATATATATACATATATACATATACATAGATAAATGTACAATCAGACTTAATCTAGAAGTGGAAAATATAAGTGATCCTATGTGAGGGGGGCCTGCAGCCGTAGCCCTGTGACATCTGATCCCGTCAGATCTCGGAAGCCAAGCAGGGTCGGGCCTGGTTAGTATTTGGATGGGAGACTGCCTGGGAACACTAGGTACTGTAGGCTTGGGAGAAGGACCCGGCAACCCACTCCCAGAAATCAATCCACCACTGAACACCCTATGAACAGCAGAGAAGCACTGGCAATACTGTTTTCCCTGTTGTATGTAGGGTCGCTATGAGTCAGATACTGACTCGACGGCACCTAACAACAACATGCTTAGGGTCAAAATACATGACACTCCTGAGTTGAACCTAATCTCAAAATGGGATTAGAAGCCATGCTTATGCCCAGACAACTCCCTTGTGACATCTTTCTGTAAACCCACCTTGTAAAGCCAAGTGTGTGTGTGTGTGTGTGTGTGTGTGTGTGTGTGTGTGTGCATGGTGAAGACATCTAAGGACTTCTCTTTCTTCTCTTAAGAGATATGTGTTGAGCCGGGTGCTGTGGCGCATGCCTGTAATCCCATCGGCTTAGGAAGCGGAGGCAGGAGGATTGCAAGTTCGAGACCAGAGGCAGTCTGTGTAACTTAGCGAGACCCTGTCTCAAAAAGTAACAAAATGGGCTGGGGGTGCAGCTCAGTGGTCCAGCAGTTGCAAAGCATGCAAATTCGAGGCCCTGGGTTCAATCCCCAGTATCACAAAAAATAAAAATAAAAAATAAAATAAAAGAGAGAGATCTGTGTTTATGTCTCAAACAAGTACTATTAAACTAGCTTTGTTTCACTCTATGACTTGCCCTGAAATTCCTTCCTGCAATGAAGCCAAGGATGCGGCTTAACCTGAGTACAGCTCCTGACTAGGAGAACCTCTGGGGCTAGGCGGCATATCTCCCCTTTATTGCCAGTACGCAGAGCTGCATATCCTCCACCCACACACCAAAGGCCAATGTGAGAAAGAGGAAGGTGTGGGAGATTGCCTGGGTGCAGGGAAGGGAACTCAAACCATTGGTTGAGCCAGGAGGCAACAGGAATCGTTCCTGGGGTAGGTAGGCAGCCTCACAAGGGAAGAAACATCATTCAAGAAGCTGCCAGAAGAACAGCAACAACTCCAGAGCTGAGTGTGGAAGAGGGGCCTATAGCCTTGAGACTCAGGAAGCCCTAGAAAAGGCCTCTCTGGAACAACCTCCAACTTCGCGATATGTTTATGTCTGTTTGTACAGGTGAGACTGTGGTTGGGATCCTGAGCAGCCAAGCTTGGGACCTGATGCAGAGATGTAAAAATGGGTGAGGATGAAGGAGGAAGACAGAAAATACTGTGTCTGTTTGTACGTTATGCACTAGGTTGGTAGTGGGTGGAAGGGAAAAGGTGATAGATTGTGGACCTTAACATACTTGGGCTGGGATTTAGCTCAGTTGGTAGAGCACCGCTCTGCAGTCTCTGAGGTCCTGAGTTTGATTCCCAGCACCGCAAAAAATGGGAGAAGGATGTGGCAATCCACTCCCAAGGCAATCCTGAAACAATTAGCCATTGAAAACCCTAGGAGGGTCGCTGTGAGTCAGACACAACTGATGGCACCTAACAACAACATAACATACTTAAAAATTATTTCCAAGTAAAACTTTTTACAGATGTTGTCACAACACGGGTGAATTTCTAAGCATGCTGATTGTGTAAAGGGCTTTTTTTTGAGGGGGTGTCACGATGGAAATCTAGAGGGTGGCATCCAGGGCCCCAGGTGGTACCTCTGAGATACCTCTGAGCTGGGGGCTCAGCTCAGTGCTTGGATTTTTAGGCCTGGCCCCCAGATTTCCTTCATCTACCTCTTGCCTGCCCAGCTGACGGGGGACTGCTGTGTTCTTTAGAATTCTAGAAGAATGATTTGCAACATATGTTTCCCTTTCCAGGGACCAGAATTTGTGGCCCTCTAGTCTGTGTCTTTAGTGTCACCATCATGTCTAGAGCAAGGGCTCTTGGGTGACTGCATTGTGGTCCAGTGACCTCCACCGAGGCTTGAGGCCCTTGGCTATTTTTAACACCCTGCACCCATTTTTCCCTCTGGCACAGCTCCTCTGACCCAGTTCTCCTTTAGATGGCTTTCACACTCACTGACTAATACCACACTCAGGGCTATTTCTGTTAGCCTGGCTGTTGACACAGAGCCAAACCTTCCAGAATTTGTCGGGTGGATTACTGTCTCTGCCAATAGTGTTTATTAAATCAAGAGTCTGGAAGGATTTCAGCTTCTTCAGGTTTTTTTTTCCAAGTTGACTAGTGTGTTATTTATGTTGGGAAACCAACATGACCCCATTTCCCAGCAGACTCTCCTCTGCAGCTACAGAGAATTAAAAAAAAACAAACAAACAAAAACAAGAAAGGTAAGTCACACAGATGAATCATTCCATAGTCTACAACTCCTGCAATACACCTTGTGTTCCCCTCTATGGATTTCCAGGTTCTTGCTTCACAGAAGGCATAGGTAGTTTTGCTATAAACAATGGGCCTAGACATTTCCTTGGACCATTGCTTTCCATGTGAATCATTAACTTCTAACTTTTGAAACTACTTCCAACATTACACTATGTTGCTGAATTTGTGCGCGCACACACGCAAGTGTGTGTGTGTGTGTATGCATATGTTTTTCCTAAGAAAAAGTTAGAAATCGCATAGTAGAAATCCCCTTTCAATCCCTCACAAGCACCAAAGCAAGCCTGTAATGTTAGGATCCTGGGCAGAAGGGCTTCCAAGTACAAATCCCAGCGGGTGGAAATAAATACGGGTCGCTGGCAAGTTGGCACATGGAGGACCAGATAGGATGAGTCATCTTAGGAAAAGTAATACGTGGGTGGAGAAGGGAGGTAATGTCACGCTGTATGCGCTCATTTTAGCGTTAACTTGGTATTGACTCACAAGGACTTAAGCAAACCATTTGACTCTGCTCTGGAAAATAAGCACAGAAACCGCCATGTAATCACAGGATGAGGTAAGAGATTAGGGTTGTTGACCCAAGGGAAATAGTGCTGACCTGTTGTCTCCTGTGCGGTGTCTCTCTTCAGCGATCAAGCCCCCAAGTAGGTCAAGATTACACAGTAGAAAGAGGGTGGGATTTGGAATTAAGCAGACTTGGGTTTTAATTACAGCTCCTGCACTTACTCAGCTCAGATGACCTTACCTTTTTTAAAGTTAGGGTTTTTTTTTTCCTGTAAAATAGAGACATAATAACTACCTCATGGAGTTGTGAGAATTTAATAAAGCAATGTTATAGCGTTCAGTAAGTGGCAAGCACACTGTCAACGAAGCCCTCATGGTTTGGAAGACTGAGCTAGGCTATTTTGCATTTTTAGTCAGCTAGGCGACAAAGGGCATCTGACAAGGCTTCATGTCTTGTTTGGAGTCCTGGCTGTTAGAATCTTGGCTCTTCGATTTCGCCACTCTTTCCATGTTATTGAGGTAATAGCACCATGCTGTCGTTTTGCTGGAAGCTCAGAAAATACATGCTTTTTGTTCTTTTGCTGTGGTTTCTTTGGAGGTAAGTAGAAGGAGAAACCTTGCGTGTTTCTACCTAGACGAGAAGCTCTGCATTGGTTCGAGCACATTGTGGACACCTGGGTTCTGAGCACATTAGCTGTGCAGAGTCTTCCTGGCCAGGGGTCGGTGGATGCGCCTCTAGGCAAAGGCCCGAGAAGATGACAGCGGACGCAAGGCCTTCACCAGGCCCTTGTGAGCATCCGATGCTTTAAGAGCTGTGGTTCCACCGAGAACTTCTTCCTGTGCTCCCCACTCCTTTACACAAATAACAACGGGCATCTACAACTTAGTACTTTATGACAAAGGACAAGGTCATATTGTACATGTTGTTGTTGTCAGGCGCCCTCAAGTCGTGTCCAACTCAGAGCAGCCCTCACAGGGTTTTCAATGGCTGACTGTTTCGGGATTGCTTTGGGAGTGGGTTGCCAGGTCCTTCTCCCATTTTTGAAGTGCTGGGGATCGAACCCAGGGCCACAGAGAGCACAGTGCAGCTCTCTACCAACTGAGCTAAACCCCAACCCCTATATAGGACATAAAATATGAATTGATGATCATGGTACCTGACTCTGTGATTGTTGTTGTTGTTGTTAGGTGCTGTTAAGTCGGTATCCGACTCATAGCGACCCTATGTACAACAGGCAAAACATTATTGTCAGTGTTTCTCTGCTATCCATAGAGTTTTCACTGGCTGATTGATTGTTTGGGAGTAGGTTGCTGGGTACTTCTCCCAAGCCTATAGCACCTGGTGTTCCCAGGCGGTCTCCCATCCAACTACTAACCAGGCCCGACCCTGCTTAGCTTCCAAGATCTGTCGGGATTGGATGCTACAGGGCTACGGCTGCAGACCTTTCCTGGATATGATGCAACATAATCACAAGGGTGACATCTCTCCATGTTCACAGGATCCTTCCACACTCAAAGGGGAAGAAATGACACGGGCGAAGAGGTAGTGGGAGTCTCGTTTAGAAGTCCTTCCTACCACCTCTTCCTGACAGCCTGCTCTGACGCCTTATGATAACAGCAGCCTCCTTCCTTCCTCTGCATTGCAGCACTTTTCGGCAATGAACTCACTGCGCAGGCATGGGAGCTGCCCTGGTCCATTCTTTTCTCTTTCTCTTCACAGACAGAAAGAGGCCATGAGCTTTGCTTCCTTCCCATGTGTCCTGCTTAGTATCCACTCTTCAAAGTCCCTAAATTACCATGGTGCTGAAAGATATTTTGCTACTGTACTATACTAAAAAACAGAAAGAAAAGAATCTAAAACCATTAAAAGCAATGCACAGAAAGATGGAGTGAGTGAAGGCTACAGGTAAGAAGTCCTTGAATATATTTTTTCTTAGATAAGTTCTCAGTATGTTGGAGATGCTGGTCTCAACTCCTGGGCTCACGTGACCCTCCTCCTGCCTCAGTCTCCTGAGTAGCTGACACACAGGTGTTCACCACCATGCCCATTTGAATATAATTTTTTACGAGAATTTTCCATGACATTTTTGTTATATTTCCTTAGTGACCTACATATGATATATGCCCTATTTTTTTCTTTTATTGCTATTTCTTTAAATTCTGTAATGTTTTTATTGTGGCATTAATGCATACCTTTTAGCAGGTATCAAAGTATGTGCATAGCTTCATGATAAATGGAGAAAAGATTGAGGCTGTCCAAGATTTTGCTTTACGTGGTTTTACAATCAATACCCATGGAAGCAGCAGTCAAGAAATCAAAAGACGCATTGCACTGGGAAAAGCTGTTGCAAAAGACCTGTCTAAAGTGTTGAAAACTAATGATGTCACATTGAAGACGAAGGTGCATCTGACTCATGTCATGGTATTTTCAGTTGCATCATATGGTTGTGAAAGCTGGACATTGGATAAGTGAGACAGGAGAAGAATTGATGCTTTTGAATTATGGTGCTGGAGACAATATTGAATATACCATGGATTGCCAAAAGAACCAACAGATCTGTCTTAGAAAAAGTGGAACAAGAGTGCTTCTTGGGAGCAAGGATGGATAGGCTCTGTCTTATGTTATTTTGGATTAATCCCTGGAGGGGACAATCTCAAGAGAGACCAATCCCTGGAGAAGGACATTGTGTTTGGGAGAGTGGTGGGTCACCAAAAAAAAGGAAGACCGGAGACTAGATGGATTAACACAGTGGCTGCAACAATGGGCTTACACATAAAAGAGAGCATGTGCCTGGTACAGAGTTGGGGAGGGTTTTGTTCTGTTGTGCATACGGTACCTATGAGTGGGACTGAACTCGAGGGCACCTAACAACAATAAGGTATGTGCATGTATGTCTAAATATATGTATGTATGAATGTATGTATTTTGTGGATTGAATCCAGGGCTTTGTGCATGCTAGGCAAATGCTCCACCACTAAGCCACTCCCTCAGCACTTTAATTGGAATTTTAAAATCTAACTCAGAGTGTGTCATTGAAGTGATGTATTTACCATTTACATTTATTATGATTACTAATATATCTAGATTTTTCACTGCTATCTAATTTTGTTTTCTTTTCTCCATGTTTTGTTAAAGTATCTTTTTTTCCTTTCTTTCTTGCTTCCTATTGAATTGATAATTTTTCTTTATTCTTCTGCCTATAATTCTAGGTGCAATATTTTGGTCATTACTGTAATTTTTTATTTTTTATTTTTATTTTTTGCAGTACTGGGAGTTTAACCCAGGGCCTCGCACTTGCATGCTTTGCAAGTGCTGGACCACTGAGCTGTACCCCCAGCCCATTTATTTTTTACTTTTTGAGACAGGGTCTTGCTAAATTACTCAGACTGCCTCTGGTCTTGAACTTGCGATCCTCCCGCCCGTGCCTCCCCAGTCTCTGGGATTACAGGCATACGCCACCGCACCTGGCCACCTTAAATTTTTAACATGTGTACATTTTATTCTAGCAAAGCTTAAAGTTAATCAGGACCTATATCCTCTTCCTGAATGAGCTAAGAACTTAGTGCATTTCAGCTTCCTTCTAAACTCTACTACCCTACTTATTCTAATATTGGTATTTGTTTTAGGTTGTTTTTAAGCATGCAAAGCTATCGCTATTGTTGTTGTTAGGTGCTGTCGAGTCAGGTGCAACTCATAGCCAACTTGTGTGCAACAGAACGAAACACTCCCCAACACTGTGCCATGCCTGGCATGCTCCTCTGCTACTCATAGAGTTTTCAATGGCAGATTGTTTCAGGAGCGGATTGCCAAGTCGTTCTCCCAGCCTGCAGTACCTGGTGTTCCCAGGTGGTCTCCCATCCAAGGTCTAACCAGGCCCACTCTGCTTAGCTTCTGTCATAAGGTAGGATCGGATGCTAGGGTGCTATGGCTGCAAACATTGTAATTATTAGTAACTCAACATGCTTCTATATTTAGATATGTTGCCATCCAATATCAATTTCTCTGTTCACTTTTATTTTCATACTTTATATCTTTAACAGTATTTGGGCAGTAACCTTTCTAAGTCACTGTATATTTGAAAGAATTTGCTTTTTTTCCCCCTCTACCTATTCCTCTCTGACTCAGAACATCTGATCTTTTTACTACTTCCATAGTTTTACTTATTCCAGTTGGAATCATATAGCAGGTAGCTGTTTCTGATTGACTCCTTTCACTTAGTAATGTGCATTTTGAATCTATACTTTTTTTGTTTTTGAGACAGGGTCTCTGTGTAGCCCAGGCTGGCCTGTAACTCAGTATGTAGACCAGGCTGGCCTTGAACTTGATGTCCATCCTTCCGCGTCAGCCTCCTGAGTGCTAGGATTACAGGCATGCGTCACCACTGCTGGCTCTTTTTTTTTTTTTTTTTTTTTCCCCTAAAAGCTTGACATCTCTGCCTCCATCTTGCCTCTGTCTCCTCTGCTCTGAGTCATCCTCTTCTACAGTCATCTCAGATTCCAGGAACAACAGGTCTGATGGATAAACATCTTGTGACAAAAATAGAAACTACTCCCAGGCAGCACTGACGCTGTTATTGTGACAAGGTCCCACTTGAGCAATCCTGAGGTAATGGTCAGCCAGATAACAGTTTGACAGAGAATGATTACCTATGCACGCCTGCTTCTTACACCCACCCCAGCCCTTCCCCATACGTGTTACTCAACTGTCGTCGGTGTAGCAGAAAAACCGACTCACACAAATTTATGAGGGAAGAGTTCGCTGGGAGCTCACAGTTAGACAATCAGTCCATAATGGCGCCAGGGCAGGGGTGGAGGCGTCAGGGGCGGGGCCTGTCGTTGATGACCTCACAGCATGGCGCACCAGGAGTAGGAAGTGACCTGGAATGCCAGTTACCCTTTGTCTCTTTCTATGGTATGAGCAACCATCAATGATCATCACCTAGAATGGTAAAATCACCATCACCTCCTAGTGTGGCCTCATAAGACAGGAAATTTCTCTCAATTAATTCAACTAAAACTCCTGAGTTCTCTACTCATTGACTTTAATCAAAGTGTGTGTGTGTGTGTGTGTGTGTGTGTGTGTGTGTGTGTGTGTGTATTTAAGTATTTGAAGCCATTTTCTTTTTAAAAATATTTTATTATGAAAAAATTTAAACATATACAAAGGGAGAGGGAGTGATGTAATGAGTCCCCACTCCCATCACTCGCCTTCAAAACTCCAGACCTAGCTCATTTTACTTACACCCTCATCTACTTCCTCCATCCTTTATTATTTTGAAGCAAATCTCATCTCCTTCAATCCAGTTTAATACATATGTATTTCTTTTTTTATTAGAAATTTTTAATGTACATCATAATGTGATTCATTTTGACATGCTTTTCATTGTGACAATTTTCATATATGCAATTTGATAAACATTATTCATATAGATTACCTCTTACTCTCCCCTATGTTTCCCCCCTCCCCCCTTCCCTTCTAAGTTTCCCATCCAAATCTTCTCTATCTTTTACTATGTAGTATTTTTCTATATGTCCTTGGGTTCCATTTCTGTTTAAGATAGAAACTTTTCCTGTAGTGGTCTTTGTTTTTATCTTGTTAGAACAATTACATGCAATTTCTAGTTCATTTATATTGACCTCATATCCATATGTGTTTCTGTATGTATAACTGTTGTTAGGTGCCCTGGAGTCGGTGTCTGACTCATACAGACCCTACATACACCAGGCGAAACACTATTGTCAGTGCTTCTCTGCTATTCATAGGGTTTTCAATGGTGGATTGTTTTTTGGGAGTGGGTTTCCAGGTCCTTCTCCCAAGCCTGCAGCACCTGGTGTTCCCAGGCAGTCTCCCATCCAAGTAATAAACAGGTCCAACCCTGCTTAGCTTCCGAGATCTGATGGGATGGGATGCCACAGCAGTACAGCTGCAGGTGTATTTATAGCTAGAAGATAAGAACTTAAAATTTTTAACCACGATAATGTCATTATTACTCTTAAATTTATGGTAATCTTATAATATCATCAAGTATCCAATAACTTACTCACAAGTGATAGTTTCATCCTTATCACTGCAAAATAAAAAATGTGATAGTATGGTTGGCATTGACCTTTTCAGGATGAAATAATTCCCATAAAGAGACCTTTGTGATATATATTTTTTAAACATCAGACACTCAGAGCAGAACAGGAGTATACTGAGGTCATCTCCAAGGTTCACGTGTGATGATTTTTGTGCATATGGAAATTATAGACACAGGCTCACTTGCGAAGAGGAGCCACGTACAGCTCAGCATGTCATAAAAACTTTATTTGGAATTGAAAAACAATAAGGTTAAAATTTAAAAACTAATGTTTTAGCCAGTAATCATGGCATACACAAGTAATCCCAGCATTCAGGAGGCAAAGGAAGGGAATCACAAGTTTAAGCCCCACCTGGGCTACAGAGCAAGACCCTGTCTCAATCAATCAATCAATCAATCAACCAGAGCCAAAAAAAAAAAATATATATATATATATATATATATATTAATGCTTTTACATAATTCACAATTACATAACATACATCATTTTTCAATCCAATGAAAGTTCATGTTTAAAAATGTATTTTAAGTTGAAACTTAATTGTTGATTCAGTAACAAATTTGGTAACTTCATCAGTTATTTACATAATCACATACAATGTGCTGTGTTCTTGCTCAAGGAGCAGGAATTTCCCTGCGGTATAATGAGAAGTCATTATTCCCAGGGGCCATCTTGCCGCACCTCTCAGCAGCCAGGTCCTGTGGGTGACCTGGTCGCTCCCAGATTCGCTTGGACGTGCTGCTGCTGCTGCATGACAAGTGCAGACTGCATGTCGCTTGGACCTGTAACGCCTGTATCCAGAGTTCCTGCCTGCCTTCTCTGCAGCCCCTCTGTTGGGGAAGGCGCCTCTGCCCTCAGCTACAGCAAATGAGCAGCTGGGTGATACTCTCCTGCCTTCTGGCTAATTTTTTGTGTCCTGGTACCAAGCCAACCACATCCCACACATCCCATCTTAGTCTTGGGCCATTTTGGTAAGTGAAAGCTCCATTGTTTCCTTTTCCGTTTCCAGTCCTGTGACTTGTGTGGTCAGCCTCCTTACTGAATTCATGAAAAGCACTCTTCCAGATGGGCATGGTGGCACATGCCTGTAAACCCAGCACTTTGGAGGCTGAGGATGGTGCATTTGAGGCCGGCCTGAGCTACACAGTGATTCTGAGGCCACCCTGAGCTACATAGCAAGACTTTGCCTTAGGAAAAAAAAAAAGAAAGGAAGAATAGTGCCCTTACACACTTTCCCACATCTTCCTAGCTGTTAATTCTGGTTCTTGAGTTGATTCAACTATTTTGATCAATATCTTATATTTCTGTATGAGGTGTCACTTCACATATATAATAATATCTGATCCACACTTGCTTTACTTCCATGAAGTAGGAAAAACAGGCATTATAACCCCCACATAAAGACAAAATTGATGCTTAAAAATAGTCAAGTGGGACCTTGGCAAAGTATAAAGCTGTGAAAGAATAACTGGAATCAAAGATCCTGTCAGAGTGTATTTGTGCTGCTATAACAAATTACCCGAGACTGGGTAATTTAGAAACAACAGAAGTTCATGTCTCACAGTTCTGTTGTTATTAGGTGCCATGGAGTCAGGTCTGACTCATAGTGACCCTATGTACAACAGAAGGAAACCCAGCCAGACACAGTGCCATGCCCAGCACCATGTCAGTGCTTCTCTGCTATTCATATGGTTTTCAATGGCTGATTGTTTTGGGATTGGATTAGGAGTGGGTTGCCAGGTCCTTCTCCCCTTTTTGCAGTGCTGGGGATCATACTTGGGGCCTCTGAGAGCACAGTGCAGCACTCTACCAACTGAGCTAAACTCCAACTATCTCACAATTCTAGAGACTTGGAAATCCAACCAAGCCACTGAAAGGTTTAGCGTCTAGAGGGGTCCAATTTCTCTGCAGCAAGGCTGGCAGGTTTTTGCTGCCCCCTCTGGAGGGGATGAGTGCGGTGTCCTCACCTGGCAGAGGGCAGAAGGGCAGAACAGACAAATGCTAGCTCCTTCTACCCCTTTTATAAGATTACTACTCTCACTCACACAAGAGATGGACGTGGCAATCCACACCCAAAGCAATCCCAAAACAATCAGCCATTGAAAACCATATGAGGGTCACTATCAGTCACACCCAACTCGACAGCACCTCACAACAACACCACCACTCATGAGAACTCTGCTGATGACCTAGTCACCGCCTAACAGCCCCACCTCTTAATACTACCACATTAGTGATTAACTTTCAACATCCGAACTCCGGTGGCCAGTTCACACCACAGCAGTTTGTTTGATGAGATACTAGAATAGACTCTAGGGCTGGGAGTATGGCTAAGTGATAGAGCAGGGCACTTGCCTAGCACGTACGATGCCCTGGGTTCAATTGGCAGCACCACAAAACAAGAGGAAAAAGAAGGAGGAGGAGGAAGAGGAAGACGACAAGGAGGAAGAGGAGGCTAAGAGCCTGGACAGAGAGATTCAGACTTTTCCCAAGGGTTTGCTCTACGTAATCTAGAAAATCAGCACCAGCAGTAAGTGGCCCCAGGTGGAGGAAGGGACTTTGACAATGTGTGATAATAATTGCAGCCACCCATATGGAAGCTGAGCATGGGCTCAGTTCTGGGCTAAATGTTTTGTATCTACTCTCTTCTTTAATCATCTCAGTAAGCTGAGAGCTAAATATTTCCCCAATTTTTCAGATGAAGAAACTGAGGCTTCTAGAAATTAAATGAATTATCCAACACTACACAACTGCTTGGGAGACAGACCCAGCAATCCAATCCCAAAAATCAATCTGCCATTGAAAACCCTATGAATGCAAAGAAGCGCTGACAATAGTGTTTCCCCTGTTGTACACAGGGTCACTATGAGTCGAATACCGACTTGACAGCACCTAACAACAACCACACAACTACTAAGTGGCAGAGGTGGCTTCCTGGGCAGATCTGTGTGGCACCAGGTCCATGATTTTAGCCACTGTCCTATATATCTTTTCATGGCTGAAATTCTTGGACACCAAATGAGCTTTAGTTCAAAGATATAGTTAGACACATGGACTGAGGCCATCCCTAGTTAAAGAGAATAATTTTCTTCTCCTTATATCTGTGAAATATTTATTAACAGAAACTTGACAAATCTTTGATTTCTGGGTGGACCAATCTGTTGCTGTCCTGTGGTTAAAGGTACCCAAGAACTAGGACATTGGTAGAGGCTCTTCCCTAGTTTGTTGAGAAAAATCTTTCTGATTTTTTTTTCAGTACTTGGAAGTTGAAGTCAGGCCTCATAAATGCTAGGCAAGTGTCTACCATTGAGCTGCACCCCTAGACTCCACCCTGCTACCATCATTTTTTAAATTTTGAGACAAGGTCTCACTAAGTTGCTCAAGCTGCCTCTGGCCTTAAACCTGTGGTCCTCCTGCCTCCGCCTCCCAACTTGCTGGGATGTCAGGTGTGCCATGGCACCTGGCTTCCTTCTGATTATTGACCTGTATAGTCTTTGCTTTTAGAAATGTATTCTTGAGCCGGGTGCAGTGGCACACGCCTGTAATCCCAGTGGCCTAGGAGGTGGAGACTGAAGGATTGCAAGTTTGAGACCAGAGGCAGTCTGTGTAACTTAGTGATACCCTGTCTCAAAAAAAAAAAAAAAAAGTAAAAAAAATGGGCTGGGGGTGCAGCTCAGTGGTCCAGGATGTGCAAAAGCATGCCAGCGCAAGGGCCTGGGCTCAACCCCCAGTACCACAAAAAAAAGAAAGAAAGAAAGAAAGAAAGAAAGAAAGAAAGAAAGAAAGAAAGAAAGAAAGGTATTCTTGGACTTACTTAAGCTCATGATTTAGAGTTCTGGTATTGTCTTTATTATTATTACTATTTTTCAATACTGAGGGGCTAAACTTAGGTCCTTGGCATACTTGGTAAGTGCTCTACCACTGGGCCGCACCCCCAGCCCATTTGTAATTTATTTTGAGACAGGGTCTTGCTAAGTTACACAGGCTGCCTCTGGCCTCAAGCCTGTGATCCTCTTACCTGTGCCTCCCGATTCCCTGCGATGACAGGAGTGTACCTTCACGCCCAGCTGGCTTCCAGTATTATCTAAAGGGAGCCACTTATCACTGTCCACCAAGACCTATAAATACTTCCTGCCATCTTTAGGTTCAACCAGTTTGACCTTCGCAGGCACAACTTGCTGCCTGGTTTAATGATGAACTGTTCTGAGCCTCAGCTCCGTCTGTGGAGCCGCCGTTCAACATTGCCTTCTCTGAGGAGCGACTGTACCCCCCTGCCTCGTGCTGCTGGATGTAGCTATGCGGCCCCTGCTCGTCTCCCCCTTGCCACTGGGGAGTGGATCGGTTGTCCCCACAGTCATCGAGCTCATCAGCTTGAAGCCCAGGAAGACACTCCTTGATGGCCGCATGTGTGTCCTTGTTGGTACAGTTAGACCCCATGAGATATTTGGGACCACTTTAGGACACAGTGACTTGTAACCCTCTTTATGGTCACCCAGAGCTTTTGGTACCTTTGAATTTGGGGCAAGAAATCTAGTAGTTAGTGGACATCTACATATTTGTGTTGTATAAAAAACCAGCTCCCCCATGTGTCTATCAGTTTGTTGTGCTGTAAGGGCTTGCGTGTTGCTGTGACACTGAAAGCTGTGCCACCAATATCTCAGATACCAGCAGGGCCACCTATGGCAGACAGATTTCAGCTGAGCTTCCAGACTAAGACAGACTAGGGAGAATGACCTGGTAGCCCACTCTAGAAAAAATTAGCCATTAAAAACCCTATGCATAGTAGAGAAGCACTGTCCAATATAGTGCTGGAAAATGAGGCCCCCAGGCTGGAAGGCATTCAAGAAATGACTGGGGAAGAGTCGCCTCCTCAAAGTAGAGTTGACCTTAATGATGGAAATGGAGTAAAGCCCCTGGGATCTCCATTTGCTGATGTGGCACTATTCAAAATGAGAAGAAACACAGTGGTTGCAACAATGTATTCAAACATAAAAATCGTACCCATGGCATAATGTCGGGTAGTGTTTCATTCTGTTGTACATAGGGTTGCTATGAGTCAGATCTGACTTGATGGCACCTAACAACAAAAGAGGGGCTGGGATTTAGCTCAGTTGGTAGAGTGCTGCGCTGCAGTCTCGGAGGTCCCGAGTTCAATTCCCAGCACCGCAAAAATGGGAGAAGGGTCTGGCAATCCACTCCCAAGGCAATCTCGAAACAGTCAGCCATTGAAAACCCTGTGAGGGTCACTATGAGTCGGATACCAATTCGACGGCACCTAACAACAACAACAACAACAACAACAGAACCAGGTAAATCTACATAAAGAAAGCTCTCCCAGTCCTCATGTAATTCTCAGAGTTGATAAAACCCTTCTTGAGGATGTTGAGTGCATCTACTGCATCCTACCGTCGCCCTTCAATTTTCGCAGCTTGAGCTTCCTCACAAAAGCAACATACCCTGCACCTGCTGAGGCGCTATAGGATGTAGCCGCTGTGGTGATTGCTGCCCTTGTGGCTGTCAGGGGCTCCTCCGAGGTTTCTTCTGACCTAAGGAGGCGCCATCACTTTGGGTTGGTAGCAGAAGCCTTCACTCCTACTTCTGGCCGAGATGGAGTGATTGGTACTGGACTAGCCTTCCAGCGATGAATGAGCACAGAAACAGACAAAATATACGAGGAATCTCTTTCCAGACATTTAACATCAGGCAGGCTTACGGTCCTTTAGGTAAGAGAATTTGACATAGTGAATGCCATTTACCCTGGCTCTCTACAGGGGAGCAATTTCTAGACTGTGGCAACACTCGGTGCAGCCCAGACAGAGCATAGGGTCGGGGCCCTCTGAGCAAAGGGCTGTTGACCTGCCTTGGCTCTGTTGGCCAGGGTAGTGGAGAAAAGGGAACAAGGAATGGAGTGCAGGTACTGTAAGTCACATAAACCAATAGGACAGGATGCAAAGCTAAGCAATAGACCACCTGTATGTGGTCAATTGACTTTTAACAAAGGGACCAAGATAATTAAATGGAGGAAGAATAGTCTATTCCATAAATGGATATCCAAAAGGAAAAATATTAGACCCTTATTTCATGACATACATACCAAGTAGCTCAAAATAAGTCATGGAACCAAAATTATAAAAGTGCTAGAAGAAACTTTGAAACTTTAGGTGAAGCAAGATTTCTTAGGTAGGATACAAAAAGCACAGGACCTAAAAGAAAAAATGACCAATTAAAATTTCTCCTCTTTGACAGACATAACAGGTTGAGTGGCCCTTATCTGAAATCTTTGTGACCTAAAGCATCTGGGATTGCAGACTTTTTCGGATTTTGTAATATTTACAGACACATAATGAGATATGTTGGGTATGGGATCCAAATCTACACGTGGAATTCATTTACATTTCACACACCCCTCACACTCATAGCCCAAAGATAACTTTGTACAGTATTTTTAGTTCCCCTGTGTTTTGACTGTGACTCATCTTTTGAGGTCAGGTGTGGGATTTTTCACTTGTGGTGTCCCGTCAGTATTCAAAAACTTTTGGATTTTGGAGCATTTCAGATTTCAGATTTTTTAATCTGAAAGGCATCCATAGATGCTTAACAAGTGCAAAGAAAAGGAAAAGACAGGAAGGCCAAGAGAGAAGATATTCTCAATACAGGTATCTGTCAGATGACATTTTCCAAAAATGTATTTTAAATATACTTCACAATTCTTACAACTCAATAATAAGGCAAATAACTCAAAGGTGAGCTAAAGACTACATGAAAAGAAATACACAAATGGTCACTAAGCATATGAAAAGATGCCATAAGTCCTTAGAGAATTCCGTTATTGAATAGGTGGACCAACTGGAACTCTTTCACACATTGCTGACGAGAGTGGGAAATGGTCATTTTGAAAAGCACTCTGACTTTTTTTTATAAAAGTAAACATGCATAAACCAAATGACCCAGTGATTCTATAATTGAATATCTGTCAAAGAGAAATGAAAATATATATTCACAAAAGGATTTGTACGTAGAAGTTCATAGCAGGTTTATTCATAATAAACAGAAACAGGAAACAACCCGCATACCTATTAGCAGGTGAATGGATAGAAAAATTGCAGTATTTGTAAACAATGGGATGCTACTTAACAACAATAAGGACAAATTACTGATGTATGCAATAACATGAATTAATCTCAAAAACAATATGATTAAGTAAAATTTGCTTCTTATCATACACACACAAATATTGTAGTTGTGAGGTGACAGAGGTGTTGACTGACTTGATCATGGTAATCATCCACTGTATATAGGTATATCAAAGACTCCTGTTCATCTTAAAAAGTTTTGTCAGTTATACTTGAACAAAGCTGGGGGAAAAACCCGTAATTTATTTTTAAGAAAGCTCATTTAAGATGTAAACAGAGAAATTTTTCTTTGTACAATACAAGCAAGAGCTCATCTTATTGGTATCACTTTTCTAAAATTGTATATAAAAATAAGACTAAAAATTGAAATTTCTTGTTAAGGAAGGGATTTCATTTAGGTTATTGGTACAGGGTACAATTTTGAATTATAATTCCCCTAAGAATACAACAGGAGGAGGACCCAGCAACCCACTCCCAAAAATCCATCAGCCATTGACAACCCTATGAATAGCAGAGAAGCACTGACAATAGTGTTTTACCTGTTAGACACAGGGTTGCTATGAGTAGCATACCGACTTGATGGCACCTAACAACAAAGAATACAACAATAAAACACTATGCTGAGCGAAAGCAATCAAACACAAAACAGTACATACTGTTGGATTTAATTTATATGACATTCTAAAATAGGCAAAACTACTCTCTAGTGTCAGAAAGCAGATCAATGGTCTCCAGGGTAGGGAAGATTGGTACGAAGGGGCATGAGGGTGAGAGCAATGTCATCTAGCTTGACTTGGCAGTATTTGCAAAAGTTCATATACTTGACAAAACTCTATCTCTATATCCTTAAGATATATGCATGACATTGTATGTAATCAAAAAAGTTGATTTAGTCCGGGCACAGTGGCACACGCCTGTCATCCCAGCGTCTCGGGAGGCAGAGGCAGGAGGATCGCAAGTTCTAGACCAGAGGCAGTCTGTGTAATTTAGTGAGACCCCGTCTCAGAAAGTAAAAAAATGGGCTGAGGGTGCAGCTCAGTGGTCCAGCACTTGCAGAGCATGCAAGCGCAAGGCACTGGGTTCAATCCCCACTACCACGGGGAAAAAAAAAAGTTAATTTAAAAAACAAAGACCACAGGGTTTTGCATCAGGCTGGCATAGCACCGCTTCTTATTAATATGTGACCTTGCACAAGTAAGTTATGTAAATCCAAATGTCTTACGCTATAAGTTGGGAATATTAATAGGATCAATTTTGTAGGGTTGTTGTGATGATTTAGCAAGATATTGCATGTTATAAAATTTCAGGATTTGGCATGGAAATTAAAATCAAAGGTAGTTACGTTATTCATGATTTTTTCCTAATCACAACACAAAAGAATTTGGCTCACAATTTACTTAAAGTTTTTATCTCTATTTCTTTTTCTTGGATTTTTTTTTTTTTTTTTTTTTTTTGTCTTTTTGAGACAGGGTCTCACTAATTTAGGCAGACTGCATCTGGTCTCAAATTTGTGATGCTCCTGCCTCTGCCTCCTGAGCCACTGGGATTACAGGCATGCGCCACCATGCCTGGCTAGGTGGGGTTTTCAGTGGCTGATTTTTTGGGATTGCTTTGGGAGTAGATTGCCACATACTTCTCCCATTTTTGTGGTCCTGGGGATCAAACTTGGGGCCTCAGAGAGTGTGGAGTAGCACTCTACCAACTGAGCTGAACCCCAGTCCCTGTCAATTAACAAAGAAGTTAAATGTTACACATAATAGTTATTAGAGATGCGCTATGGACCCTACATAGATGGGGTTGAAATGACCATGTAGAAAACCATCTGATTAGTTTTTCCTTTTCTGGTAGTTTTGCTTTTTCTATTTAGAGAAAATGTTCATGAAACTACACGATTACATTCTAGTTATTTATTGATACTGAAACATTGTGTGCTAGGCTAAAGAGATTATGGGGAACTTTAAGAATTGAGATTTTCCCTAAAGGAACTTTGTCCACTGTGTGTTCTTCCAGGTGTGCATGTTATCTTCCAGTCACTCATCCCCTTCGAGGGCACACCCCAATAACCTAACTCCCTCCCACCAGCCCCAGTCCCAAAAGTTCCACCACCACCCACCAGCACCACAGGCTGGGGATATACACATCTTTGGGGAATATTCTGGATCCAATCTCAGGAGTATTCTTGAAAAATACTTAAATAAACCTCCATTTTAAAAATGGTTAAAGTAAGCAAGGGGGTACACACCTGTAATCCCAGCAACATGGCGGGTGGAAGAAAGAGGGTCACAAGTTCGAGGCCAGAGGCAGTCTGAGTAACTTAGCCAGACTCTGTGTCAAAATTGTTGTTGTTTTTGGGTGCCACTGAGTTGTGTCCAACTCATAGCAACCCTCATAGGGTTTTCCATGGCTGATTGTTTCGGGATTGCCTTGGGGGTGGATTGCCACATCCTTCTCCAATTTTTGAGGTACTGAGAATCGAACTCAGGACCTCAGAGACTGCAGAGCAGTGCTCTACCAACTGAGCTAAATCCCAGCCTCTGTCTCAAAATAGAAAGTGAAAAATGAGCTTAGTGGTTGAGCACTTACAAAAAGCATGCATGAGAGCCTGGGTTTCACTCCCCAATACCACACACACACACACACACACACACACACACACACACACACACACACGGTTGGAAAATGACTACAACAAAGTTCATTCTGATTTAATGTAGTGTTTCAATACAGACTAGTAATAAATGCATGGACATTCCTCAGAGTAGAAGAAACCGCTATGCACCACAGAGAACGGAAGCTACAGCAGCATCTGTTAGGGGCCAACGGGCCTTTGGGGAAGCCGTGGCAGTGCAGGTGTCTGTTTTCAGTATTTTAGGTGAGATTTCTCTTGCTTGTCAGTAGTGAAGCCTCCACTTCACCTCTCTCTAAAAATCTCATCGTGTAGATTTTCTTTCTTTTCAAACACTGCATAGTAATTGTAAATACAGTTCTCTGTGAAGGAGGACACACTTGGCCAATTACCACAAAAGCAAGCATTTTAGGTCTGTTTTCCAGCAATGCTTTTAGGCTGCACTGATCCTTTCACTCTTGTTCAAGTAGAACTATGTGGAGTCCATTATGAGATGACCATTCAGGTGAGAAGTATAATCTATGGCCATGGTAGGTGTTATCGAGTCATGTCCAACTCATAGTGACCCAGTGTACAACAGAACGAAACACTCCCTGATACTGTGCCATGCCTGGCACTATGTCAGTGTTTCTCAGCTATTCATAGACTTTTTGATGGCTGATTGTTTCAAGAGTGAGCTGCTGGGTCTTTCTCCCGAGTCTACAGCACCCGATATTCCCAGGTGGTCTCCCATCCAAGGACTAAGCAGCCCTGACCCTGCTTGGCTTCCAAGATCAGAAGAGATTGGGTGTCAGAGTGGTCTGGCTACAGGCTGTAAGATCACAGAGGGTAAGACGATATCCTCTAAGTTACCTTTGTCAAATGTGACAATAAGTGCGGCTGAGACAGCAGCCAGGTGATGATGGGGGTGAAGAGGTTAAATCTTCACACATTTATTCAACACAACCTGACACCTCCAGATAGGCATCCTTCAGTGCCACATCCATCAGGTCCCTGGCCTCATCGCTTGACTTTTATCACCCCAGCTGACCAAATCAGTCTATCAGTCTAAAGGCACTGTATGTCTGTGGACAAAGGGGTGAGGCGAGGACAGAGCAGGGGGAGAGCAGGCAATGCAGGGGAGGTGAAGGGCTTTGAGAATGTCCAAGTGAATGGTGGGGGGCGGTGGCTTTCCCCTGTGATCCTAGCAACTTGGGAGGTGGAGGCAGGAGGATCACTGTTGAGGTGCCCAAACCCCAACACTGTGGAGGACTAGCAAGGTGCAGAGGACGGAGTCAAGGGTGGCTTCGGGATCCCTTTAGAAGCACAGCTCTCTTTATTGTACAGCACTTAAAAGTGCTGCAGCTCAAAGTGTTACACAGCTCTTAAGTGTTCTTTGTGATGGTAGTCTCCAAAGACTGTCCTGGTCCTGCGATGGTGTGGCCTCTGAGATGGCAGGCAGTCTCCTCTCTTGGTGCAGTGATGGTGTGGCCCTTCTGCAGTGGAGAGGCAGAATAATGCAGAGTGGCAAGCAAGCTCTGCTTATATAGCCTCTGGGTAACTGCCCCAAGATGGCCGCCAAGCAATCAGGTGGCAGCACAAGGGGCTGGGCACAACCAATTGGGAGTGATATTCTAATTCTAGGTGAAACAGGATGTTACTTTCTGTTCAATCAGGGGATGTTTTTTAGTGGCCAATCTGGGGGCAGGGTGGAGGTCAGGAGTAACCAATCAGGTGGCAGGGGGTCAGAGAGGGCAGGGGCCATCTTGGTTCACTAGAGGCCAAGAAGACCAGGATATGGGACAAAGGTCACTGGGAGCCATCTTGCCCTGGAGGATAGATGTCAACCCTCCCGGTGGGCTAGATAGGCCCCTATCGCAACCATACTTCTTCTCTATCCCTGGGAGAACCCATAATACTCCCTATAGATCAAGAGTTGGAGGCCAGAGGCAGCCTGTGTAACTCAGTGAGACCCTGCCTCAAGATCAAAAGTAAAAAATGGGCTGGGGGTGCAGCCCAGTGGTAGAGGACTTGCAAAGAAACTGTGAGGACCTGGGCTCAGCCCCCAAGTACCACATGGAAAAAAAGAAAGCATGCCAAAGGAAGATAAAAATTAGGCGAAGGCCAGCTGCCACCTGACTTTGGGGACAAAATGAAGCCCCTTCCCTCCCCATTCCTCCTCATGCCTGCAGACCCTGGGACTTCCAGTCCCCCTAGAAAGCTCTCTCCTCCCTGGTGTCCCCAGCTTCCATGGGATCACCCCAGCTCCCAGGGCCATCATGGGTCCTCTGCCCAGGACGTCTGTCCTTCTGTCCCGGCCATCTGTCTTCACTCATGCTCTGTCTCCCCACCATGTCCACCACACCGAGGCCACAGCAGCTCCCACAGATTATCCCCAGCCACATTCCCACCAAACTGTGTCCAGCCAATGCCTGGCCAAAGCAGAGGCTGACAGGGCATCTGCGGGGCTGGCGCGTGGCTGGCGCATGGCTGGCGGCTCTCTGAACTAAGGCGTAAATCAGTGATTCCCAGCCTGGACTTTGCCAGCCACCCGGGGAACCCGTAGGAGGCAGGGGCATGGAGGCCAGGCCTCGTGGGCAGGGAGGTAAGCTCAGCACAGGTCCCCAGATGGAAACCAAGGTTGGAGGCAGCAGGCGGTGGAAGCAGAGGGGAGGCCGGGAGGCTGGGATGATGTCCGCCCCCTCCAAAGAAAAATCCTCTCCGCGTTGCCCTCTCCAGCAAGCGCCAAGAATGGGGCCGTGACTCGGTTTCCCTGTCATGGCTTGGAAGCCCACAGTCCCCGCCCTGAGGTCTGGGAGGGTCTGCACTGGGTCGCCCCCGCCGCTGCCCAGAGCACCTCATGGACAGTCTTGGTGCCCGCAGCCCCTCTGTGGAGACAGAGTCCCCGAGGTGCCATGGCGCCCAGGGTCACATGGCCCGGGGCGTGGGCCTCACAGGGAAGTCCGTTCTCCTTCCTCTGCCTGGAGCTTTGGACAGGGGGGGCGCAGCCTCCAGCAGCCCTTGGCCTCACCTCAGCTCAGGCTGTGGCTCCCCCTCTGCTCTCCAACCCGCAGCCCCGAACAACGATGCCCATCTCTGACCTTAAGCAGCCCTGCGCCTACCGGCGATGACGTGATCACAGCCTATGCAGAGCTGACTGCGTCCACCCTTGGTCTGTGCCATTGTGCGCCCGCCTGGGGGCCCCACACAGTGATGACCACCACATCGCCTGTGCCTCTTACACGTCGGGCACTAGACGCAGAGGTTTATCTCTAGTTCTTATTGTTGTTAGGTGCCATTGAGTCAGCTCCGACTCATAGCAAACCTGTGTACAACAGAATGAAACATTACCTGACACTGTGCCATGCACATGACCTTTTTATGTTTGAGTCCATTGTTGCAGCCATTATACTTCTTTTTTTCAGTTGTGCCACATCAGCAAAAGGAGGTCCCAGGAGCTTTACTCCATTCCCATCGTTGAAGTCAACTCTACTTTGAGGAGGTAACTCTTCCTCAGTCATTTCTTCAATGACTTCGAGCTGGGGGGGGTTCATTTTCTAGCACTGTATCTTACAGTGCTTCTCTGCTATTCATAGGGTTTTCAATGGGTGATTGTTTCAAGAGCGGGCTGCCTGGTCTTTCTCCCTAGTCTGTCTTAATCTGGAAGCTCAGCTGAAACCTGTCCACCATAGGTGGCCCTGCTGGTATCTGAGATATGGGTGGCATAGCCTTCAGCATCACAGGAACAAGCAAGCCCCACAGCATGACTAGATGACAGACACATGGGGGAATCGATGGCCATGGGACATGGAAATGTAGCAAACATTGACTTGAACCATAGGAGCAAGCAAGAAATGAGCAAGTCCTTCACTTAGCTAGTCCTCTGTTCACCCACTCAATACACCACTATGTTCTGAGCCCCGTGTTCGATATGGACCAATCAGTGCTAAGCCAGGATGAGCAAAAGTCCTGACCCTATGTTCTACGGCCTTGTGGGAGAGACTGAACTTAACTGACTAACACAGTCAACACAAAGCAAAGTAGAAAGTTAACGGTGACACTTGGTGAGAAGTGGGCTCCTCGGGCTTGTGCCACAGTGTGTGTGGAGGAGACCAGAGCACAAAAAGGACAAAAAAGATGATGTGGCTGGGTGTCAAAGAGGGTAAGGACGGTGGTGCCTCCCTAGGCTGGAGGACAGGCAGAGACAGACATCCGGGGATTAGAGAGCCGGGTTAAGGAAGGACTGGCTGCAGCAGTGTCTTATGATCAGGTTTGTGAGACATGGTGACTTGAACAATGAGGCATGGTGATGGAAGAAATGGAGTCTGAGGAGGCATTTAGGAGACAGACGGACAGAGGTCAATGAGTCAATGGGTGTTAGAGAGGAGGGAAAACCAAAGTCTAATGTGATTCCTAGGCTTGTGGCTGGAGAAAATGGATGAACCCTTGGGCCATTTACTGATGCAGGAAACACTTGAAGAGGACCGAGGTAGGGGTGAAAGATGATGCATTTGGTCTTAGACAAGCTGAGCGTGCAATATCTTTGCAAGAGGAAATGGTCAAGCCGACAGCTGGATATGACTGGACATGGAGATCACCCACTGTTCAACAGAGCTTTCTGTGGTATGTATTCTGTGGTCACGTCTAATATTTTAGCCACACCCCACAGGTGGCCATTTAAGTTTAAATTAGTCAAAATTAAAAATCTTTCTCAGTTGCATTAGCTACGTGTCCAGTACTCAATAGCAACCCACTCCCAAAAAACAATCAGCCATTGAGAACTCTATAAATAGCGGAGAAGCACTGACAATAGTGTTTCACCTGTTGTACATAGGGTTGCTATGAGTTGGGCACCAACTTGATGGCACCTAACAACAATACTCTCTAATGTAACTTTTGTGTTGAGTATAAATTCTTTTATTTGCTAAACACGTGGACCAAGATTTTGCTGCTGCCTGCCCCCTAGACTGGCATTCTCAGCAACATTATGGGTAATGAAGTTGTTGTTAGGTGCCATTGAGTCTGTATCCAACTCATAGCGACCCTATGTACAACAAACAAAACACTATTTTCAGTGCTTCTCTGCTGTTCATAGGGTTTTAAATGGCAGATTGATTTTTGGGAGTGGGGTGCCAGGTCCATCTCCCAAGCCCACAGCACCTGGTGTTGCCAGGCAGTCTCCCATCCAAGGACTAACAAGGCCCGACCCTGCTTAGCTTCTGAGATGTGATGGGATCATATGCCACAGGGCTACGGCTGCAGGCATGGGTAAATGTAGAGGTGATTTTAAATGTGCGGGAGGATGTACCCAGGTTATATGTAAATACTATACATTTTTTTCTTTTCCTTCCTTCCTTCCTTTCTTTCTTTTTTTAATTTAATTTTTAGTTTTTGAAGACAGAATCTTGTTTTGTATTCCCTGCTGACCTTGTCCTCTCCATTCTGTTGCCTCAACCTCCAGAGTCCTGGGGTTACAGGCATGTACCACCACGTCCTGGCTCTTTTTTTATTTTAGGGACTTGAACATGGGCACATTTGGTATTCTATGAGGGGCCTGGAACCGGTCCTCCAAGGATGTGGAGAGGTGACTGTGTTAGAAAAACAAGGCAACAACAGGAGTGGGAAGAGGGTAAGGAGAACACAGGACAGGTGGAGGAAGTGACACAGTTGGAGGGCAAGCCCCATAGACTCGTTTTTTCTGATTAAGGTGGGAGTTCATCTTCTGAGAGGGGAGAGGGAGCCAAGGTTTCAATTATCTGTGGGAAATGGGAAAGAGTAACATAGGAAAGAAGGTGGAAATTTGTACACAAGTTGAAGCCAAACAGGTCGTTCTACTGTGCCTAGAGGTGGGGTGAGGGATAAGAGAGAAATCAGCTCCTCCCCATCCAGCGCGTGGTAACGCTACTTATCTTTCTCGGTATAGGGCAGGGAGAGCCAAGTAGAGGCTGTTGAGTAACTAGGTGAAGGTGGGAGTAAAGAGAAAGTGGAATTTGGGCATGGCAGGAGGATCCGGAGTTTGAAGCCAGAGGGAGCTTGCATAATTTGTTGTTGTTAGGTGCCATGGAGTTGGTGTCCGACTCACAGAGACCCTACGTAGAACGGGCGAAACACTATTGTCAGTGCTTCTCTGTTATTCATAGGGTTTTCAATGGCGGATTGATTTTTGGGAATGGGTTGCTGGGTCCTACTCCCAAGCCTACAGCACCTGGTGTTCCCAGGTGGTCTCCCATCCAAGTATTAGTCAGGCCCGACCTTGCTTTGCTTCCAAGATCTGATGGCACAATGGTTGGCTTTAGTCCTGCATAACTTGTTGTTGTTAGGTGCCATTGAGTTGTGTCTGACTCATGGAGACCCTCATAGGGTTTTCAATGGCTGATTCTTTCGGGACTGCCTTGGGAGTAGATTGGCATGTCCTTCTTCCATTTTCATCCTTCTTCCAATTTCATGGTGTTGGGAATTGAACCTGGGGCCTCAGAGACTGCAGAGCGGCACTCTTCCAACTGAGCTAAATCCCAGCCCTGCATAACTTAGGGAGACCTTAAAATAAAAAAAATTAAAAATGAGCTGGGGGCGTAGCCCAGTGAGAGAACATTTCAAAGTACATGCAAGGCCCTGTGTTCAAACCCCAAATACAGCAAAAACAACAACAACAAAAAAAACTAAACAAAAACCTCAGCAACGGGAAAGGGGGTTATTTGCGGGTAGGGGGGGAGTAGGATGGGGTCAGGGGATGCAGAGTCCAAGAGGGTGAGAGAGGAAAAAAAAAAAACCTTGAGAGGCAGCTAACAGCCATAAATCAGTGGTACAGAATTTGAAGGAAGGAAACCAAAGCACAGACGAGGTTTCTTTGGTTTTATGCTTCTATGACTAAAAAAAGAATCCTTCCACATAAACATACCTGCCATTTGGCAGCTGGTAATTCTCAATTGGCTGGAAGTGAGTTTCAGGACAAATTGCCAGCTGCTGTCACTTTTCCCTCCCTCCCTTTGGGCAGGACATTTGAGAAAGACAGTAAAAAAACACACCTGGACTATTTGTTGAACTTTGTTCTGCTGGTGAATGGACCTCAAGTACTTAGAATCCCCAGCACGTGGTTGGTATTTTGATGAGTATTTAGTGAATGAATGAAAAGATGAATTACCTTTACCTAACTCAGGATAATCTTTAAACTAGATCTTTTTTTTTTTTGAGACAAGTTCTCATTAAGTTATGCATGCTGCCTCTGGTCTCAAACTTGTGCTCTGCCTGCCTCAACTTCCCAAGTGGCTGGGATGAGAGACGCGCGTGCCATGGCACTCAGCTCTATATTTTTTGAGACCGCTAAATCCTAACTGAATTGGCCATAATCTTGTATTTTCAGAAACAGTAGCTAGGATGGTGAAGTAAGGAGTTTAACAGACATTCTGGTAAAGGATAGGGTGGACTAATAAAATAATTGTCCATTAAAAACATTTTTATTAGTAATTTTGTATACAATTTGAATTTGTATGAATTGTGTGTATGAATTGTATACAATTTGAAAATGTATGACATTTTCATACATACAGATCATCGTACATCGCTCCAACTGTCCATTCTTGCAGTCACATAAAACTCAGGTGCCTTACTCTACTTAATTTTCTAGAATTGTGTGTAATGATAGAGAAAAGTGATTCTGAGTGAGGTTGCATGAGCAATTTCACCGGAAATTAAGAGTCCAGAGTTAAGGTTCCTGAAGTCTGTCCTCCTTGATGGTGGGAGAGGGTCCTCTATGAGCCCTGCTACTCTTCCCGAGTCAATCCCTGCAATTCTCCTGGCCTTAGCTTCCCTCCCTAAAATATCTCCCTGTGTCAGAGTGTCTGCACGGTGCTAGAAGCTGAAAAGCTCCTCAAAAAGTTTCTCTACACATATTTAAGGCTTTAAGTGGGCTGGAGTTTAGCTCAGTGGGTAGAGCGCTGCTCCGCAGTCTCTGAGGTCCCGAGTTCGAATCCCAGCACCGCAAAATGGGAGAAGGACGTGGCAATCCACTCCCAAGGCAATTCTGAAACAGTCAGCCATTGAAAACCCTATGAGGGTCGCTATGAGTCGGACTTGACTCGACGGCACCTAACAACAACAACAAGGCTTTAAGTGCTGTGTTTATTTTGACTGTGGCGAAATATAATTAAAATCTACCACTACCCATATTGAAGCACATTTTGCTTTTTTGCATTATAGCAAATAACACTTTTAAATCAGTATTTGGACCAAAGCAAAGGGGAGAACGGGCGAATAGGTCAGGAGCTGCGGCACGGAGCACCGCGCAGCGCGCTCAGCGAACAGGCGAATCCTTGTCGAGACGCGCGCGGCCCCGCGGCCTCCTGGGGTCGGGCCCGCCGGCCGCTTCTCCGCCGGGTCCAGGGTTCCGCAGGCGAAGGGTTTGGTTCCCTCCCTCCAATCGGAGCTGCGGAGGGCCCAGCCCGAGTCCCGGGCTCGGCGCGAGTCTTCCCAGGTTATTTTCTTCGCAGGCGCCGCCTCGCAGGTCCGGGTTCCGCCGGGAGGCGCGCACTCGATTAGCGCCGCGCGCGCACGACCGCAGTTTCACCAGGAGGCGGAGACAAGGCCCCGCCCCGCCCCTGAGTCGGCTCCGGTGTCCCCACCCCCTCCCGCCCCCAGCGGCGCCCATCCCCTCTGCCAGGCAGCCAGACCGTCAGGGCGCCGCGGGGGGCGGGGCCGGCTGGGGTCAGGGGCGGGGCCATCATGGGGGCGGAGCCAGCGCGGCGAGGCGCGGGCGAGGCCGGGATTAGTTGGTTTCGGAGCGGAGGAGGGAGCCCCGGCCGGCGCTAGCGCCGAGGAGACAAAGCCGCCTCCGGGGACCCGGCCGGGGTGGGCCCGGGGCCCCGTCGCGCCCCAGTCCGCCGGGGGGTCCCGCGCGCCGCCCGCCCGCTCGCAACAGGTCCGCCGCCTGGTGCCCGCCTCGGCCTCGCGCCCCTCCCCCCGCGCCCGCGACCCCCGGGCGCCTCCTCCCTGCAGGCCGCGCGGGTCGCCGCTCCCATGCGGTTCGGGTCCACAATGATGCCGGTAAGCGAGGCGGGGGCATACGAGGGCCTGGGGCGGCGGGGCCGGAAGTGTGCGGGGCGCGGGGCCGCGCGACCCGAGTGCGGAGCTGGCTGGAGGGCGAGGCTCGGGCTCCGCTGCCGCCGCCCCCGCGTCGTTGCTCCGCGAGGCCGCGGTGCGGGCGGCGCCCGGTCGGCCGAGTGCGCCCCACGGGCGCTCCGCGAAACTTTTCCCCCGATGGGGACCGAGTTTTTCGGGCTCTGAAGGTCAGCGCAGGGGACAGCGATGCTTGTTGTTTGCTTCGCCTTTTGTTCCTTTTGAACTTTTGCCGGGGGACGCGCGCCGTGCCGAGGCCCTCGGCGCTGCTGCTCGGCGACCTGCGATCTGCGGCTGTTCCTCTGTTCCCGGTGGATTTGGACTTCAGCAATTCAATGCGCCCGGAAAAGTTATAGCTCTGGAGCGCGTGTGTGCCCCTCTCGGTGCTGCGAACCTCTGCAGAGGTCGGGTGCGGGCGCGCGCCCCGCGCACCAGGCCATGGGAGCGGTGGGCTGCAGGGGCTTCCGCGGGTTGTAGCGGGTTGTAGGAGCGCCTTACCTCGGGGACGTAGTACTTGCTCCTCGCTCACCGAAGAGGGGTCAGCTTGCAGTCACCCCGTGTTCTTATGGCTTCATTTGTTCAAACAAAGGAGCAACTTCTCTCTTGCTTTTGTAAAACCTGTGGAATGAAGTGATTTAAAAAAAAACTTTCTCCCCCTGCAGTTCACACATGCTGTCCTTTAGCCCCCTTCTTGTGTCGCTCAAGGCGTCCCAGAAGTTCACAAACGAGGCAATAATTTGATTACTTAAGTTTGAGTGGTTTGGAATAGGTTATCCTGCTACGTTTCGAGGAATTGGGAATTGTTAGCAGCATTTTGCATCTTCTGGTGTAATATCTGATTATGAAGTTAGGTTTGTGATGTGAGTGCTCGATATTAAAATATATAGCATGGTAAGGGTGGAGGAGTTTGTTGACTTTTTTGTTCTTTGGATTTACATTTCTTTGTCGTGAAATAACTTCTGCAGGTTGGCTGTGAGTTTTTCCTGAAATGTAGAAGGAAGAAAACAGATGCTGGTTGCAATATATTTTCTTCCTGAAAGTTTTATTCAGGGTGTCCTTTGGAATGTCTTTAAAATAAAGAGATGTTTTCCTACACCCAACTACATAAATATATCATCAGGATTCTCAAAAAATTATGAAGCTTGTGAGATTAAGTTCACTTTACTAGTATGGTTCTGATGGCTTTTGTGATGTCAGAGTAGTCTCAACAAGCTTTGGTGTTGTGGCATGTAAATAGCTTTGAAGTCAGAAAGGCCTTTCAGGATTTTGCATAGCTACCACTTTTAGTGACCACAGGTGCTTTTCTTTCTTTCTTCTTTTTTTGACCCCTTAATTTCATCATCTGTAAAATGAGGATGATAATAATACCCAGTTCTTAGGGTGTTTTTTGAGGATTAGAGTTATTGTTTGTGAAGGAAGTGCCTAGGTTGGAATAAGTGCTAAGTAACACCTTCCGAATTGCAATATTGATTTAGCAGGAGGTTATTATACTGTGATGCATAAAAATATGAAAAATTGTCATGTAGTTGCCTCATGTTATATGTGCCTTTATACTGTAATATTTGGGGTACTTGAAAATAATTTTTTTTAAGTGGTACTAGGTATATAACCTAGGGATTTGCACATACTAGACAACTGGTCTACCAGTGAGCTATACCCTACCCTTTGAAAGTGTTTTCCTAGTTACAGTTTTCATCGTTAGCATTTAATATTATTATATTTTTATTCTAACATGAGTAAATTTTGTTGTATTTTATTACATTGGAAAATTCTAACCAAAGTATCAGGAAAAACATTATGCTTAATGTGAGGACATGAGTAATCTCAGAATGTAGATAGATGGGCTTGATATACTTCTATTGTGGCAAAATACACATAACTTAAAATTTTACCATTCCGGTCATTTTTAAGTGTACAGTCTTGTGGCATTGATGCATTCCTTGATTTACATTGAAAGGCATTCTAAAGTTAGACTACGTTATATTAAAAATGTGCAAATAAATGGTGTTGGTGTGTTTTCTCACCAAATAGTACAGAATCAAGTGGTTTTCTCTTATGTGGGACATGAAGTGATAATTGGACCCAAAGCCAGAAGTGGAAGATGCATTTTAGTAGGTTAACTAAAAATAAATAGCCAAGTGCTGAGCATCACAAGAGATGATGACAGGGTAGTGCAGAAGTAGGGTTGATAATTACTCTCATTTCCAGATACCTGCCATTGTTAGTGTCTCTGGTTCTGTGATATTTCTCTCTCTCTCTCTCCCTCCCTCTCTCTCTCTCTCTCTCTCTCTCTCTCTCTCTCTCTCTCTTTTGTAGTACTGGGGGTTGAACCCAGGGCCTCGCATTTGCATGCTCTGCAAGTGCTGTACCACTGAGCTGCACCCGCGGCCTATTATTTTTACTTTTTGAGACAGGGTCTCGATAAATTATGCAGACTGCCTCTGGTCTTGAACTTGTGTTCCTCTTCCCTCTGCCTCTGGAGTCACTGAAATTACAGGTATGCGCGCCTGCGCCCAGCGCTCTGTGATATTTCTACAATTTAGGAGAAACTGATTAATCTTTCTGCGTATGTTTTTTTACTTTGAGAAGGTGGCTTTTTAGTGTTTCATTCATTGCATTTGATTTTCAAATGGAGGCAGTTACCCAAAGCAGCCATTTGAGAATTACATTAGAAATCTTTTATTACTTTCACTTTCCAATATTTTTATTTGTTTATTTGTTTATTTATTTATTTGCAGGACTGGGTGGTTGTGCATGCTAGGCAAATGCTCTACCATTAAGCTGCCTCCCTGGCCCCCATTTTTAAATCTTTTATTTAGAGACAGGGTCTCACTAAGTTGGTGCAGGCTGCGTCAGCCTCCCACATCCCTGGAATTACAAGTGCATTTGAGGTTTTCTATATTTTTGCTTGGTTTAGAGAAGCCATATTTAGACTTTATGAAGAAATTTACTTAAGTGCACACGTCCTTGTATTTTAAAAATTAAGGAGACTTTTCTTTATCCGGAAGGGACACGGGTGGGTCCCTTATTCATATAGTGCCCCTAGAAGAACTGGTCCCTCCTCTCCCTCCTCTTCTCTTCCCCCCAGCAGACAGTAAAAAAACAAAACTTTCTTCTCTGGGGCTTTTAAGGAATGCCACCAACCTTTATCTCTTTTGGAAGTCTGCCTTAGTGTGTGGAACTTCTTAGTCTTTCTGCAGCTCATTTAACCCCAAACCTTTCTCGAAGGTCTTGTTGGCCCAGCTGTTTTCAACTGGAAAAGGTTAAGTGCAAACCAGTACGTGCTGGTATGGTTTGTCACCAGGTACCATAAACCTCACCCCAGCTCTCTCTGCTGACAAGTGTCCCAAAGAATAAGAAGAATGGGATGTAAGCGTTTAGGAATCCAGAATGTTCTTTCAGCTCACGCCTCTTAATCCAGCCAAACATTATTTAAATATTTGTGTTTTGATGGTGTGCTAGGTACTGACCAGAACGTTTTTCTTTAATCACTTGGAATTGAGAAAAGAAAACATAGATAATAGGACTATGTGTGAAATGTATACTTAGGTTGGAGGGGTAGGTGAGGCCTTGGGGTAACCCCGGGGAAGTTTTGGTCATTAGATCTTTGGAGGAGGAGGAAGTATTAAGGAGACATTGATTCTTAGAGCACTTAGCCAACTGTCATATCAAAATAAAATTGTCTTATCAAAGAAATGCAAATGCTAAACGTTAGATGATGGACGGAAAAGTAGTTTTACAGACTTAGCAACTGAGTCATTTTTAACTTTTTTTTTTTAAAACATAAAGTATACTAAAAACAAAGAACTTATTTGTATGGTAATAGAACCAAATTGTCAATGGAAATGTCCCTTTGGTTGTTGAGTAACAACTGAGCTTTTAAAACTCATCAATTGTTTTTCTAGAATCAAATTTATAACTTAATTCTATTCCATCTAAATTGAACATTTCAACCCTAAATCCTTTTGGGTGCAACCATAGAAAGGTAGTAGAAAACCATAATGAATAAATGATTATAGTGGGCTGGGCATAGTGGCACGTGCCTATAATCCCAGCACTTGGAAGGCTGCGGCAGGAGGATCAATGTGAGTTTGAGGCCAGCCTGGTCTATATAGCAAGTTCTAGGGCAGCCCAGGCTACACAATTAAACCCTGTCTCAAAAAATACATATATTAAGGAAAAAAAAATACCAATTTAAACTACTTTGTTGCTGTTGTTAAGTGTTGTTGAGTCAGGTCTGACTCATAATGACTCTGATAGGGTTTTCAATGGCTGATTGTTTTCCAGATTGTTTCAGGAGTGGATTGCCATGCCCTTCTCCCGATTTTGCAGTGCTAGGGATCGAACCCCGGTCCTCAGAGAGTGCAGAGCAGTGGTCTACCAACTGAGCTAAAAGAAGGGTCAGGCAATTTATTGATCTTCCACTGTGGAAGGAACACTTTACTTATAAACCCCGGAGAGCTGGAGCCCTGATCTCTAACTTCCAGCCAGGGCAGACAAACCTTCTATAGAGAGCCTGTTTGTCCAGCAGTGTACCCAGTGATTTAGGTTGGCCATCCTGTCTAATCCCCTTATTACACTGTGAAGTTGACTTTCCCATTCTGGTTCAGCAGATAAGGAATTTGTGGTTGTGTGTGTCTGTGTGTGTGTGTGTGTGTGTGTGTGTGTGTGTGTGTGTGTGTGTGTTGAGACAGGTTCTTGCTGCATAGCCTGGGCTTTCCTGGAGCTCACTGTGTAAACCAGGCTGGCCTCAAACTGAAGCCCATCCTTCTGCCTCAGCCTCCTGAGTGCTGGATTATAGGCGTGCACTGCTACACCTGGCAATACAGATAAGGGATTTGAAACTCAAAGGGTTTAAGTAATTTGCTCACGGTCATTCTGCAGAAATGAGATATGAGTCAAACCTACCTGCAAACATATGCTGTATTTAAGATTGCAAATGCCTGGGTTCTAATATTTTTAAGTACTTGAAGAACAAACGGTAGTCATGATACTCTTTTGGCTAACGGAATATTGCTCTTCAGAGCCTAATTATAATTATTTCTGTCATCCTCTGTTTAAATCCAAACTAACTAAGAAAATTGGTGAATTGCTTACCAAGTTTTAAATGATACAGAGATGGTTACTTCTTCCTGGGCAAAGGAAACTCATTTTCCCTATTTTGGAGTTGAACCCAGGGCCTTGCACATACTTTGCAGATGTCTACCACTGGGTTGCACCCCAAGTCCACTTTTTACATTTTATTTTGAGATGGGGTCTTAGTAACACGAGCAGGCTGCCGCTGGCTTCAAACTTGAAATCCTGCCTCCATCTCCTGAGTTGCTGGGGTCACAGACATGCGCCACCACACCCGGCCCAGTAACAATTTCTTTATCACACCTCTAATATTGCTTTCCCATACGTCTGCCAACTTTTTGTGCTGTGGGGGCTTGCACGTTGCTGTGATTCTGAAAGCTATACCATGGGTATCTCAGATACCAGCAGGGCCACCCATGCTGGACAGGTTTCAGCTAAGCTTCCAGACTAAGACAGACTAGGGAGAAGAACCCGGCAGCTCACTCCTGAAACAATCAGCCATTGAGAACTCTATGAATAGCAGAGAAGCACTGTCAAACAGAGTGACCAAAAATGAGCCTCCTGAGCTGGAAGACATTCAGCAAATGACTGGGGAAGGGTTGGCTCCTCCAAGTACAGTTGACCTTAATGACAGGAATGGTCTAAAGCCCCTGGGACCCTCTTTTACTGATGTGGCACAGTTCACAATTGGGAGAAACACAGTGTCTGCAGCAATGGGCTCAAATGTGAAAAGATCCTGTGCATGGCACAGCGTTGGGGAATGTTTTGTTTTATTATACATTGAGTAGCTGTGACTCGGACCTGACTGGATGGAACCTAACAACAACAAATACTGCTGTAGAGATCTTAAGATCTTCCACATCTGCACGGAAAGAGAAGGGGCTTAATACTTAGCTTTTTATGGATAATGTTGAATAATCTTTGTTACGATGACATCTTTGAAAGTGGTGATGTGAGGACAGAGCAGAAGCGCAGTGAGGGGTTGCGAGGGGTGGGGGTGGGGCAGTGCAGCAGGTTCCAGGAGCTGGCAGTGGCCTGCGCCTGGCTGTCCAGTGAATGGTGGTTCAACGTAGGTGAAGTCACTGGAGACACAGGAGTGATTTAGAGTGGACTCACAGCAAGTCACGCTTCTTCGTTCTTCCTCGTTCACCTGTGGGTGGCTTTTGGATGGCCATTTTGGGACAGCACTTTCTCACCCAGTGTTTTGTGAACGTCCGCTGTGTTCCAGGCCTGTCCTGGGTGCTGTGGACAGAGAGAGGGACGGGTGCTTCCCTATCCTGCTGCTTAGTGGGGGAAGCAGAGAGGAAAGGGAGCTAGCTGGAGCCTCTAGAGGGATTTGGGGTCAGCTGATGGGATGGGGCGGCTGCCCTAGCTGGGGGTCAGGAGGGTGGTACTGCAACCGGACAAGGCCGGAGGGAGCCGGGCCTGTGCAGACCTGAGGTGGGCAGTGCAGGGTGCAGGCGAGGAGGAGGCAGAGGCTGGTGGAAGTGTGGTGGGTGCCGAGCGGGGAGCCGGTGGGCTGGCCCAGGCTGGGCCAGGAGCGGGTGATGGGAGGGACATGGCAGCCACCACGGGGTTGTGGGTCATAGAAGTGGCATGACGTGGCCCACTGGGACATCCAGGATTGTTGCTGGGAGGAGAGAGGAGGTGTGGGAGGGACTCGGGAAGGCTATGGCGGCAGGAGAGTCTGCGGGCAGGAGCCGGTGGGGACTCAGCGCGGGTCACTGCTGTGCCACCTGCTGTAAGGCCCACTTTCAGGCCCCGGGGAGAGAAGCATCCGGAGTGCAGACAGGAGTGGGGATCAGCAGGGCAGGTGTGGGGGGCCTCTGTCATGACCCCCGGGCTCCTTCCCTGGGAACCCAAGGGGACCAGGATTTCAGTCTCATCAGTGCACCGTATGTGTCAGCTGAAAAGCCGCCTTTCTGTCACTGTGTGCTTTTAATACTAGGATTCTGAAGGGAGCCCCAGAGCTTAGAAATGCTCTACAGCAACTTTGGCTGCTTTTGCCCTCCTGACCATACTGCCCTGCCACCTTCAGATTGTTGTTAGGTGCCCTCGAATTGGGTCTGACTCAAGCGATCCTGTGTACAACAGAACAAAACACTTCCCAACGCTGTGCCACGCCCAGCACTATATCAGTGCTTCTCTGCTGTTCATAGGGTTTTCAGTGGATTGATTTTTGGGAGTGGGTTGCCAGGTCCTTCTCCCAAGCCTACAGCACCTGGTGTTCCCAGGCAGTCTCCCATCCAAGGACTAACCAGGTCCAGCCCTGTTGAGATCTGACGGGATGGGACACCAGTGTGGTGTGTCTGTAGACTTCCACCCAAGTGTTCCTTAACTTGTTTTTTTGATTCTGTTTTTAAGTCAGTGGTGTGTGCGGATGCGCTGTAGCAGAGATCTAAGCAAATCAAGTCAGAGCTCACTTTAATTTTAGAAGTGGTCTCTTTGGGCACATTTTTCTGCATCACAAGTCGTAGATGGGAACTGCTTGTTTGTGAGACCTAGGTAGGTTTAGCTCAGTTGGTAGAGTGTTGCTCTGCAGTCTCTGAGGTCCTGAATTTGATTCCCAGCACTGTGGAAATGGGAGAAGGACATGGCAATCCACTCCCAAGGCAATCCCAAGACAATCAGCTATTGAAAACCCTATGAGGTTCACTATGAGTTGGACATGACTCAACAGCACCTAACAACAACAACAACAACAAGGTAGTTTTTGAAGAATGTGTTGCTGTCCTAAAAAGCCAGGCTGTGTGAATAGCACCTACTCAGGAGTCACAAGGATCTTGGGAGATGGGGCTTGTTGCCCCCAGTAGCCAGAGACCTGGGTGTTTATCTCACTGCTTTCCAGGGCGCATGGCTCCTGTGCACTCTGACCCCTCGTCTGAGGTCCTTCTGTCCTGGCTGGCGTGATGCCCTCCTGCTTTATTTTCTCACCTGAGTTGTTCGCTGCCCCTCCGGCCCGTTCAGCCCTCTGCTCGCCTGGGGTCTTCCTGCCCAGCTCTGGCCCTTCCTCTCCAGAGTTGATGGAGACCGGATCTGCTACGGGCATAAAATATAAAGTCCTGAACCAGGTGGCACGTGTCTTTGTTCTGTGGCCCCGTAGACTTCAGCCTCTTTGTGTCAAAGGTGCATTTCCATTCTGGAAGTTGTAGCCACCTGGAGGAGGTGAAGGAGGTAAGGAGAAGACTCAGGACACCATGTCGGCATCACGCGCCCTGCTGGCGGTGGCGATGCCTTGTCCTGTGCGGAGGAGCCTCTGGTCACCTGCGCGTCCCCAGGTCTGCCTTGGAGCAGGGCTGCAGCGCAGGAAGCTGTGCTTACTGCCCCATCCAGCCTGGGCTCCTGTAGGACGTCAGGCCTCGTGCCCGCTTGCAGTTGGCTCCCCCCGGCCTGTTCTGCTCCATGGGACTTTCCCCTGTGTGTGTCAACATTTTACACTGCAAAAATTTGTGCAGGCCATGTGTGGTTTGTGGGTTGAGAGTTGCCCTGCCCCTTCTTATTTGTCCAGCTGTGGCCCTCAGCAGTTTCAGGACCCACTGAGGCAGCACACTGGGCTTGCCCCACCTCTGCGCTTCTGTGCGATGCTTCTCTGCCACCTGGGTTTCTTCCTGCTCGCCTCACGCGCCCCTCGCTTTTCAGTTCACTAGGACGGGCTGCTTTTCCATCCGTCTGCCCTTCATCTCTTCCTCCCTCCTTCCTTCCTTCCTTCCTCCTTCCTTCCTTCTTCCCTCCCTTCCTTCCTTCATTTCTTCCTTCCTTCCTTCCTCCTTCTTCCCTCCCTTCCTTCCTTTCTTACCTTTCTTCCTCCTTTCTATCCTCCCTCCCTTCCTCTTTCCTCCCTCCTTCCCTTCCTCTCTTCCTTCATCCCTTCCTCCCTCCCTTTTTCCCCCTCTCCTGCCTCCCTCCCTTCTCTTTTCCTCTCCTCTCCTCTCCTCTCCTCTCCTCTCTTCTCTTCTCTTCTCTTCTCTTCTCGTCTCTTCTCTTTCCGTCTATTTTGTGTATTGTTTGAGATGGGGTCTCACTATGCAGCCCAGGCTGGCCTGCAACTTGCCGTGTAGCCTTTCAACACTGGCCTGGGGTGTGGGACCCTCCCTCATTCTCTCCTGCTGCTGGGATGCCAAGCCTGCAGCACAATGCCCAGCTCTGGGGTACTCTGCGGAGCCCCCTCTTTTGTTCTTTGCTCTTCTCTCTGGACTCCAGGTGTACCTGCCTGAGAGACTTCTCATTGTGCCCGGTGACGGCAGCAGTGCCTCTTGGTTGTTCTGTAAGCTCTTTGAGGATGTGGGCGCCATGACTTTTCCTCTCTGTGTTTCTGGCCCTTAGCAATGTTTGACATGTGGTAGGGATCTAATAAATACTGCTTGCTAAATTGCGAAAGAATACTTTTAATTTTCTTTGGTGAAAGCAGTTCTTGCCCACACATCCATGGCAAAGTGGGAGGTAGAAAGGAGAAACTAGAAAAAATGGATTGGCTGTGCTCGGTGTCTTGGATGATCTTAAAAACAGTGCTTAGTGAGTAAAAGTGAAAAGTAGAATGAAGTACGTTATATAAAGCAACACACGCCCATGAAGCAGCGATGCTCAATTTGTTGTTGTTGGGTGCTGTCGAGACTCATAGCGTGTCAGACTCATAGTGACCCTCACCGGGTTTTCACTGGCTGATTGTTTTGAAATTGCCTGGGGAGTGGATTACCATGTCCTTCTCCCATTTTTGCTTTGCTGGGAATTGAACTGGGGCCCTCAGAGACTGCAGAGCTGCACTCTGCCAGCTGAGCTAAACCGCAGCCCTCAATGTTCAATTTAGGAGGAAGCATATCAACATTAATCTCATAAGGTCATTGTGGAAAGGGGAAGAATCAATTACATATGTAATTTTCATTCTTCTAATTTATTCGCCACTTGTGTTGATGACGAATGAAGGCAGAGGATCCCCAAGGTGAGTTGCTTTGGAAGGTGTATTTGGAATTTGAAACATACTTAAGTTCAGCTTCTGGTCTCGTTGAAGAGAGAAGAGTTTTAAATTATGTCCAAATGAGCAGAATGTTTTCTCTTTCTTGTTGGGTTTCCGTGGATGAATGTTTCTTGGCGCAGACATGCTGATCGTCGTGCTCCAGTCTCGTGGTCAGGTTCCCGTCTTCAAGGATCCCGAATCCTTGGCTTGTGGCAGCCTTAGTTCAGTAGAACAGACGCCTCCGGCAGATCCTCTCCGTGAGAGACCTGAGTGTTCTTGGGAGTGGAGCGCAATGGGGAGGAACGAGTGGTTGTCAGAGAGGCAAAGAGAACCTTAGCTTCTGCTGGGGCTGAGGGCGTGCCTAGGGGTGGACCGGAGGAAGTTGTATGGCCTTTGGATTATTCTGGAAAGCTGAGGATGCCATCCTAAAGGACAGGATCTGGGGAGCCAGCTACTTGGGAAGAGAAGTGAGGAAAAGTGGGGGTGGTTTAGATGCCCTCCCTTCCCCTGCCCCTTCCCTTCCGCCTTTCCCCTTCTCTTCCTCCTTCCCCCTTCTCTTCCTCCTTCCCCTTCCCTTCCTCCTCCCCTTTCCCCTTCCCTTCCCCTTCCTTTTCCTCTTTCCCGCTTCCCCTTCCCCTTCCTTTTCCTTTTTCCCGCTTCCCCTCCCCTTCCTTCTTGGCAGTACCTGTGTGCTGAGCGCAGGGCTGCACACATGCATTGCAAGTGGTCTGCCACTGAGCTGCCTTCCCAGCCTCCTCTTACTCCCAGGCTGCCTCTGGCCTTGAACCTGCAGTCCTCCCACCTCAGCCTCCTGAGTCTCTGGGATTACAGGTGGGTGCCACTACGCCTGGCTTGTATAGATTTCTCTTTTCACAATTTGAGGTATAACTGTGGAGCAGGTAATTTAAAATTAGTTTGACATCTTCATACGGCATCCCTGATCCAAAAAGCTCCAAAGTCTGAAACTTCTGAGTGCTGATGTGATGTCACCAGTGGAAAATTTCATATGTGATCTCGTGTGAGGGGTTGCACTAGAAGTATTGTATAAAATTACTTCAGGCTGTGTGTCTAGGTGTATATGTTGTAGTTGTTAGGTGCCATCAAGTCAGGTCCGAGTCACAGCAAACCCTGTGTACAACAGAATGAAACACTCTCTGACACTGTGCCATGCCCTGCACTGTGTTGGAGCTTCTCTGCTGGTCATAGGGTTTTCAGTGGCTGATTGTTTTGGGAGTAGGCTGCCAGGTCCTTCTCCCAAGGCACCTGGTGTTGCCAGGCGGTCTCCCTTCCAAGGACTAACCAGGTGCAACCTTGCTTAGCCTCTGAGATCTGATGAGATCAGACACCATATAAAGCAGACAGATTTCATGTTTAGACTTGAGCCTCGTTCCTGAAGTTCTCATATGTAGGTGTAAGTATTCCAAAATCCAAAAGCAAAACAAAATCTGAAGCATTTGTGATCCTAAGCATTTTGGGTGAGGGATACCTAGCCTGCATTTTTTATAATTGAATTGGAATTCCTTGAAATTCAGAATACACAAAGATGAATGACTTCCTTGCAATTAAACCCACATTCCTTGTTCTTGACCTGCAAGGTGCTGTGCGGGCTGCCCCTGGTTCCTCCTCCGCCAGCACTGGCGCATGGCTGTATTGTCCATTCATTGGCCGTCTTTCCCGCCATGCAGCAGCCCAGGCCCTTTCCTGCTATGGGCACTTTTCATAGAATGTCTTCCCTCAGGTGTTCCCAGTGGCCACTTCTCCTCCCCATGATTAGCTGTCTGTCCCTTCTCACCTGTGTTAATTCTCTGTCACCCCACTTATGTGCCAGCCTTATTTGTGTATTACCATTCTCTTCTTGGTCGCCAAAGAATGGAAGAATTATCAGGTTACATAAACTGCTTGGATAACAGATGTTCAATAAATATCAATGGATGAATGAATCCCAGACGTTAAAGTAAGCCAGGAGTTGAGGGGTAGACAGAACTAGGAGCTTTTGCAGCACTGACCTTGATAAGATATCGTGCCTGTAGGTCTCCATGTGGGGGTCATTGTTAGCCTGTTTACATTATACTAAGTGGTCATGTTACCAGGCAGATAAGACCAGCAAGTGGTCATAGAACACCATTGAGTTATGCACCATCGAGTCAGTCCAACTCATAGTGACCCAATGAACAACAGAATGAAACACCACCTAACACTGTGCCATGCACATAGTCTTTTTACATTTGAGCCCTTTGTTGCAGCCACTGTGTTTCTTCTCATTTTGAGTCATGCCACATCACCAAAGGAGGTCCCGAGGGCTTTACTCCATTCCTGTCATTAAGGTTGACTTTACTTTGAGGTGACAACTCATCCCCAGTTGATTCTTGAATGCCTTCCAGCCTGGGGGCTCAGTTTCTGGCACTGTATTTGACAGAGCTTCTCTGCTATTCATATGGTTTTTAGTGGCTAATTATTTTGGGAGTGGGCTGAGTCCTTCTTCCTCATCTATCTTAGTCTGGAAGCTCAGCTGCAACCTGCCCGCCATAGGTGGCCCTGCTGGTGTCTGAGACACCGGTGGTATAGCTTTCAGCATCACAGCCACACACAAGCCCACAGCATGACAACCTGACAGGTATGTGGGGAGTCATTATTGTTGTTAGGTGCTGTCCAGTTGGGTCTGACTCGTAGCCAACCTGTGTACAACAGATGAGATGCCCCCTGATGCTATGCCATGCGCGACATTATTGCCATTGCTTCTCTGCTGTTCATAGGGTTTTCAGGGGCTGATTGTTTTGGGGACAAGCCTGTTGTTGTGAGTTGCCCTCCAGTAGTATCCGACACTTAATGACCCTCAGGGTTTTCAATGGCTGATTGTTTTGGGATTGCTTTGGGAGTGGGTTGTCATGTCCTTCTCCCATTTTTGTGGTGCTCAGAATCGAACTAAGGACCTCAGAGACTACAGAATGAGCTCTACCAACTGAGCCAAATCCCAGCGACAAGCCTGTAGCACCTGGTATTCCCAGGGGGTCTCCCATCCAAGTACTAACCAGGCTGACCCTGCTTAGCTTCTGAGATTAGGTAGGATCAGATGCCGAGTGCTATGGCTGCAGATCTGTGGGGGTCGTAGAACACTATTTTTCAGTATTTGATGAATTTTCGCTTCAATTACAGTGATCATATTTGCTGTGCCTTGTTTTCTGCTGAGAACGTTCATCACATTAGAAGATAATGGTGACCAGGACATTCCACGTGTAATGAACTTCTTCACAGCGTCATTGTATTGATAAAAGGATATCGTATGTTCTTGATGTACAAATTCTAACTTGTTATAAGTGACAAAAATGATAGTTGATGGTGTTTAGAAAGATCCACTGATGAGTGATGTACAGTGACGTGTGTAATGGAGATGTCATCATGAAACCAGGAAGTTGTACACTAACCAGAAAATTACTAAAAAGTCCATTTGATATGGTTTTATGATTTTCCTTTAAATAACTTAGATTGGCTGATAGGAACTTATGGGTTTACTTTAAAAGTACACCTTGTAGAAAAGCAATGTCCTTAGTGGGGAAGTAGGTTTAGGATCATTGAGCCTTTTTTCTGGAAACAAAGTTGGCAAGTTTATTAATTGCGGAGAGGAGGTGGTACATGCTTTAGATTTAGGCGTGGCTTTCAGAGAGGAGAACAAAAGAGATGCTTAAGGAAAGGGTAACAGGAAGTGTGTGAGACCTGGGCCCGGGCTTCTTCAGGCAGAGACTGGCACTTACACTCAGAATCATGGTGCAGGGCCCGGACAGAGACATGGCTTCTCAAGAGCGAGAAGAGCTGTCGTCAAGCCCTAACAGAACACTGGTAAGAAAAATAAGATAAAATAAGAAAAGAGAACATTGGTGGACCTGTTGTTGTTAGGTGCAGTCAAGTCGTGTACAACTCATAACGACCCTCACAGTTTTCAGTGGTTGATTGTTTTGGGATTGCCTCCGGAGTGGGTTGCCACATCCTTCTCCCATTTTTGCGGTGCTGGGAATTGAACTTGGGACCTTAGAGACTGCAGAGCGGTGCTCCACCAACTGAGCTAAATCCCAGCCCTAAGTCATGGTAAGTGAAGAAGGTTTGAAAGGCAGCGCGTAGTGGCCTTAGGAGTAAACTCTAGGTGGAAAAAGGCCCAGAAATCCTGTTAGGCCTTTGTCAGCAGGCACCCTCCAGTGAGTGAAATATAGTTTGAACCTGTCACCAGGGAGGTGGGGAGAGGCCTCTAAGATGTGGGGTCCCCGGGGCTGAGGTCCTAAGGAGCTCACTTCCCTCATGGTCAGGCAGGGCATGGAATTGTGGAAGTGGGGAACGGGACCCACTGTCTTCCCCATGTCCTTTCCCAGCCAGCAGCCTGGTAGCTGCAGGACCAGACAGGCAGGTTTGGGAAGAGCTGGAGGCCCAGCTGTCCTGGAAACTGGAGTCCTCTGCATCCGCTTTCTAAAGCGCTTCAGTATTGCAAGCCCAAGTTTCAGAGGCTGAGAGCAGCTTTGGTTGACGTTGCGATTTCTTTTGTGTGTGTGATGCTGAGCGTGGAAGTCAGGGCCTGGCGCTTGCTAAGCACGTGCTCTGCCCGAGCACCCAGCTCCTCCTGCTAGATCTTGCCTCCCTTTCTTCCTTTCTCTCTCTCTCCCTCTCTCCTTCCTTTTTAAAATGGTACTTGGGGGTTGAACCCAGGACTTCGCACATACTTTGGAAGCATTCTACCACAGGGCTGCACCCCCAGCCCATTTTAATTTTTTATCTTGAGACGGGGTCTCGCTAAGTTAGGCAGGCTGCCACTGGCCTCCAGCTCATGACCCTAATGCCTCTGCCTCCTGAGTAGCTAAGATGAAGGTGTGAATCACCGAGCCTGGCTAATCTTTTATTTTTTCTGTGTTTTTTTGGAAGTTATGTAGTCCCCACTGACCTGGACTTACTATGTAACCCAGGCCGGCCTTGGACCTGTGGCACCCCTTCTCCCTCTGCATCCTGAGTGCTGCCTTGCACTATTTCCTTTTTTTTTTTTTTTTTTTTTTTT
>VMDO01014473.1:34459-54647 GCA_007922755.1 Pedetes capensis | reverse complement strand
TTTTTTTTTACATCTTGAGACAGGGTCTCACTAAATTACTCAGACTGCCTCTGGTCTCGAACTTGGGATCCTCCTGCCTCCGCCTCTGCCTCCCCAGCTGCTGGGATTACAGGCGTGCACCACCGCTCCCGGTGCCTCTCCCTCTTGACCTCAGGTCTACAGAGAGGAAGGGGACAAAGGGAAACCAACAGGCAGATGAATGCAAAGCCCTCCTCAGCCCTGCCTCCGAGTCTGCATTAACCTACGCCGGAAGTTTGCTGGGTCTGTCGATCTTCCTTGGCCCACACAGGCTGGGAGGGGGGTGGGGAGTGAGGAGCCTCGCGTCAAATCACATCCTTTGGTGACACAGCTATATTAGGATCAATTCCATTGTGCAACAAACATTTGAATCACTCCCAGAACCCTAACTGCTCGGATTTGAATATGCATGAGAAGCTGCCCAGAAATGACTATATATATATATATATATATATATATATATATATATATATATACATTCCAAAATCGAGACAGCTCTGGGGATAAAGAATAAGAAAAGCCAACTTGCCGCTCTGGTGAAAGGGCATAGTGAGTGTGGGGCTTTGCACGAGGTGGTTGTTGTTGTTGTTAGGTGCCGTCGAGTTGGTATCCGACTCATAGCGACCCTCTGTACAACAGGGGAAACACTATTGTCAGTGCTTCTCTGCTGTTCATAGGGTTTTCAATGGCAGATTGATTTTTGGGAGAGGGTTGCCAGGTCCTTTTCCCAAGCCTACAGCTTCTGGTGTTCCCAGGCGGTCTCCCATCCAGGTACTAACCAGGCCCGACCCTGCTTAGTTTCCAAGATCTGAAGGGATCGGATGCCACAGGGCTATGGCTGCAGGCTTTGCACGAGGTTAGTGGATAAAAACTCATTCACCATCCATGTGCGAATCCAGGGCCACCAGGAGCTCTGCCCACACCATCTCCATCATCCTCACCACAAACCCGGGTGGAGGACTCATTTTTCCCATCATACAGGTGGAGAAGCTATGGCTATCCCAGTTAGGCAGGAGGATCACAAGTTCAAGACCAGAGGCAGTCTGCGTAATTTAGCGAGACCCTGTCTCAAAAAGTAAAAAATGGGCTGAGGTGCATCTCAGTGGTCCAGCACTTGCAGAGCATGCAAGTGCAAGGCCCTGGGTCCAACACCCAGTACCACAAAAAAAAAAAAAAAAAAAAAAAAAAAAAGATCACACCACTGGTCAGTGCCAAGGAGGAACTGTAATTGTGGTCTCTCTGGGCCCAAAGCCCTAACTTCTCCATGCAGGACTTTGCTGTGTTCATTGAGAAGCCCCCACGGCTCCTTAAGCTGGCCCTCCAAGCTCAGGTTCCACCAAATCACTGTTACCTCCCGTTCTCCTAAGTTCAGCAAGAGAACGGACTCAGGTGAGAGCACGGGTGCATGTGAGAAGGAGCCGCCAGAAAATAAAGATTTCTTGGAATTTGGGTTCCGTTCCAAAAAAGTCAGACAATTCAGTGAAAGATAAAATAGGCAGATTTGAACATCAAATCCACAACAAAGACAATGGAGCCAGGAAAATCTTCAAACACAGAAGAGAAAGGCAAGCCAAGCCAAACACACACAAAAAAATACAAAACAAAATATACACAAAGTTAATATATGTGTGCAACTCATCTTTAGTTTCTAATAAGAGTCCTTGAATTGAAACAAGAAGAAATGCAAGAGAGAAATAAAGTAATAATAGAAGCACATTTCTCTGGGCTAAAGAAAAACTGGCACCTTTAAATTGAAAGTCACTCCCAAGATTTGAATAACAAAAAACTTACTTTCTAAGTAAAATTGCATATTCTAACAGAATTTCCAAATTCCAAAGACACAGAGAATTCTAGAAGAATTCTAGAAGTTTCAGAGTGGAACATTAAATGCTCTGCAGAGACTAGAAGCAACTGGCCACTGAGGCTGGGGGTGGCAGAGACAGAGCCCTGCCCTGGGAGGGAGGGGCTCCCTGGGAAGGCCTGGAGCATACTGTCCCCTGGAGGCCCCTGTGGTAAAGGCTTGGCCCCAGCTTGGGTGGGCAGGGAGGAGGGAGGCCCCGGAGGAGCTGTGGCCTGGTGGGTGGTCCAGGGTCACTGGAATTGTACCCTTGAGGGGACCACGTGCAGCCCCTCCCTTCTCTCCCACTTCCCAGCCTCCAGGTGAGGGGCTTGTCATCCCCATGCATGACGTCGCCACAGACCCCGAGACGCGGAGCCATTCAGCCTAAACTGACACCTTGAAAACCATGGGCCCAACTCAGCCCCTTCCCTTTGTGAGTTGGCCATCTCTGGTGTCTGTTACAGTGACAGAAACCTGGTGACACCGTGTCTGATGGTAGCTGTGGAACTGATGAGAAGCCTGCTGAGTGCCGAAGGGAAGGGGTCAAAGAAGCCGTCAGTCTGGCCCAGTCTCCCGGCCCATGGGGCCTTGTGGCCATATCAAAAATGACCATCAGGCAAGAGGCTCCTGGGGACAGACCCTGGATGGTGGGAGCAGGGAGGGGGCCGACTCCCCAAGGGCAGAGTTCCTGCCAGCAGCCCTTCCTGACCAGCAGCACATGGCGAGTGCCACAGGCCAGGGACACCTGGACTGGCCACTACCGGAATGTGAGATTTGTGTGTGTGTGTGTGTGGGGGTACTAAGGGATTAAACTCAGGGCCTCAAGCACACTTTGCAAGCCCACTACCACTGAGCTACATCTCCAGCCCACGTTTTACTTCTTATTTTGAGACAGAGTCTTGCTAAGCTGAACAGGCTGCCTCTGGCCTCGAACTCACGATCCTCCTGCCTCTGCCTCCTGAGTCACTGGGATTGCAGGTGTGCACCACTGTGCCCAGCTCCAAACGTGAGCTTTGAATTGTTGTTTGTTCCCACCTTTTCCAAAAGCGGGGATTCATGTGTGCAGGGCATAGGTGATATGTCTGTGGTCATAGGCTGTCAAGCCCTGAGGCTCAGTGTCCAGACCTGGAGGCTTCCGAGGCATTCTGCAAAGGCCTCTGATGGCCAACAGGGCCTCTGGCCTGCCAGGAGAAGCAGCCGCTGGCCCTTCACCTAGATAGGAAGGGTGGGTTAGCTCGAGTTGGCTCCACAGAACACGCATGCGCGTGCCCAAGTGGGCACAGGCTAGGGCTTTGCTGTCCACGTACTAGCCCAGGGGCTGGACATTGCCAGTCACATAGTGGGTGCTTTGTAGACATGAGCCACGTGTGACTGTGTGAAACGTGGGTAGGCAGAGGTGAGACCTGACGATGTCTCCTCAACACTCAGTCTACCCTCACTCCATGCGGTCCAGGGACCCACCTGTGGGCCCGGGCTCTTCATAGTCCACGCCAGCCACAATAAGCCCATCTCTGGGCAGGGGCTACAGAAGCTCGAGCCTTGGCAATGGCTTCCCTGGCCCATGAGAACGGGCTAAGATGGGCAGAGCATCAACTTAGGGCCATGAGAAGGCGGTACTTCCGGGGGCTTCGGGCAGGCTTGCTTTACTCTGAAGCGAAATGCAGGATGACAGTGGCTCTTCTCCTTCTGGATGTTTCTGTCAAGGTGAGGCACATCCCTGCTGCAGCTGTCTCTCTACCAACCCGAGAAGAGGCAAAGCCAGGGAAAGGGAGCGAGGCCCCTGGATGGAGCCATGCCTGAAGCCAGCATGCCCTGAGCCTTCAGTCATCATGGCTTAGGTTTCTTAACCACTTGCTGCTGAAGCTTCCCAGCAGACACCCAGGTGAGGAGGGACCACAGGGAGTGATGGGAGAGAAGAAAGCCAAGGGGCCTCCTCCTGAGGATGCCAAGGAATTTGGGCCTCACCCCAAGAGCACTGAGGTGTGCGCAAAGCAATGAGTTGCTTACTCAGTGCTTTTGACAACTCCCTTCAGCATGGAGAAAAGGGCCAAGACTGTAGACAGGGGACAAGCAAGTGAGCTTTTGGGGTGATCCAGGCTACCTGGGGTGAGGTGGGGCCCAGGGGCTGCCTTCAGGGAGCCCTCTTTCCTGGTGGTGCTGGCCTGGGGATGAGGACAGGCAGGGGCTGTTTCAGAATGTCCTGTAGAAGGACGTGGACCAAGCCAGGGCCCCCAGCTCCAAACCTGTTGGAAATAGGGGAGGAGGAGGGAGTATAAAGAAGGACCTGCCAATGTCCCCCTCCCCGTATCCCAAGTGTGACTGCACATTTAGCATGTTCCCTACTCTGTGTGAGTCCCTTGCTATGAAAAGAGGCCCCTAAGGAGCTCAGGGCTGGGATTTAGCTCAGTTGGTAGAGCACCGCTCTGCAGTCTCTGAGGTCCTGAATTGGATTCCCAGCACGGCAAAAATGGGAGAAGGACATGGCAAGCCACTCCCAAGGCAATCCCGAAATAATCAGCCATTGAAAATCCTATGAGGGTCGCTATGAGTCGGACACGACTCAATGGCACCTAACAACAAGGAGCTCAGAGGCCAGCCGTGTGGCCTGCAGCTGGGCCACAGGTCCCTGTCACCTGCCAGATGTCTGCCGCTCCACCCAGGGGAGGTCTCTGTGACTCTCTCCTCCCACCTGCGCTGAGCAGGGCAGCTGGGATCCGTCGGCCCATAGCATGAATGTTAGAGCAGACAAGGCCTTGGCAGATCATTACAGGGAGACCAGGGCCGTGCGCCAGGGGCCTGGCCAGGGCCTCAGCTGGACACCAGCAGCTGGCAAGGCTTTAGGTGCCGTCCCATCCTGGTCAGCGCAGAGTCTCATAGACAGCAAGAGCAGCGAAGGCCTTAGGAAACACCTGGTGCCTTTGTCGGCTGCAGAGATCACAGCGCGGGGATGAAGATGGGCATCGTCGCTTTATTTTTGGAGATGAGTGTGGAAATATTCAGGGGATATACGTGCATGTCTGACACCAGCATTTCAAAGGTCTAGCAAAAAGCGGTCAACACTACGACTTGTTGCATATGTTATTGCTGTTGTGTGCTGTCAAGCTGTGTCCGACTCATAGGGTTTTCTTTTCTTTTCTTTTCTTTTTTTTTTTTTTTTTTTTGCAGTACTAGGAGTTGAACCCAGGGCCTCGCGCCTGCATGCTTTGCAAGTGCTGGACCACTGAGCTGTGCCCCTAGCCCAATTTTTTTACTTTTTTGAGACAGGGTCTCGCTAAGTTATGCAGACTGACTCTGGTCTTGAACTTGCGATCCTCCCAGCTCTGCCTCTTGAGCCGCTGGGATTACAGGTGTGGACCACCGTGCCCGGCCCTCATAGGGTTTTCAATGGGTGATTGTTTCGAGATTGCGTTGGGAGTGGATTGCCTCTTCCTTCTCCCATTTTTGCAGTGCTGGAAATCGAACCTGGGACCTCAGAGACTACGATGGGGCACTCTACCAACTGAGCTAAATCCCAGACCTGTTGCATATGGTTTGTGGGTATTTGGGTGCTCATCATAGCATTTATTTTATTTCTCTGTGTGTTCGAAAAAAAGAATGATAGTGAAGTGCCTTTTAAAAAAGGATGTTTTAAAAAAGAAAGAAAATACCAGGGCCGAAATGCTCAAAGAGTACCATCAGCACTCCAGTTCTGGGGCACACGGAAGATCTGCAACCAAAAGGAGGAACCCAACTCTCTTCTGGGGTACAGATAGGCCAGGGAGCAGCAGGCCCCGGAGGTCAGGCATTGCAGCCTAGATCTGGGCCTCCAAATCTGGGCCTCCGAGTGGCTGTCCCAGGAGGGAGGGGGAGGGGGCAAGCCATGTGGACTGGGCTGGGAGCAATAGTGGGACTGGTAGGGAGTCAGCCCAGCTGGGCCACTGCTCCTTAGAAATCCCGTGTTTAGCCAGGCGCAGTGGCGCACGCCTGTAATCCCAGCAGCTAGGGAGGCGGAGGCAGGAGGATCACAAGTTCGAGACCAGAGGCAGTCTGCGTAACTTAGTAAGACCCTGTCTGAAAAAGTAAAAAAAAAAAAAAAAAAAAAAAAAGGCCTGGGGGTGCAGCTCAGTGGTCCAGCACTTGCAAAGCATGCAAGTGTGAGGCCCTGGATTCAAGCCCTAGTACCACAAAAAAAAAAAAAAGAAAAGAAAAGAAAAGAAAAGAAAAGAAATCCCGTGTTTGACCTTCTGACTCAGAAATCCTTGAGCTTCCTCACTGAGGATGGAGTGAACCGCTGAGCGTTCAGCACAGGTGTCCAGAGTTGTGAGGTCTCTATGCGGCAGATACCAGGTGAGGCTCAGGACACAGGGGTGAAATGATGCCCCACCAGCAAGAGAAAAGACAGGCCCTGGCAGTGCCTGAGGGAGGGGGGTAGGTCTGCTGGGCATGCAGAGTAAGCCACACAGGTTCATCGCAGAGCCACTGTGCACCAGTGAAAGGCCTGCCACTGCTCCAGGAGCTGGGAGGCAGCTCTGTAACCCAGACACAAATCTGTCCTCCAGGGGCTCACACCACAGCCCAGGTCACTGCCGCACAGCTGGAAGTGCCATGAGGCACTGCAGCGAGGGACTCGGTCAGCCCCTTGGCCACAAGCTGACAGGAAGAGCCTGGGCAAAGACACCCGAACTCTTGAGCCCCGGTGGTTTGGAAAATACGCCAATGCCAGGCACAGCACTGGGTCTCTATGCCCGCATGGGTCCAAGTGGCCAGCTCAGAAGGAGACTACTATCACCAAGCTCTATGGCCTTCTGGTCCTAGGAGCAGAACGTGGCTGTGCTTCTCTGGATAGAAGGTGGATGTGCCCCAAGTCCCTGCCCCAGGCTGGAAGCCAGGCTCTTGGGGGCAGGAGAGAGCCTCGAAGGGCGGCGGCTGCTCCTGGATACAGCGGTCACCCTCTTTTCCTTCACACAGTAGGGACACATACGCGCATACTCTTAAGGTCTTGCACACTCACTCTGTGCTCTTGGCAGCTGCGTGCAGAGTATGGCAAGGATGCCAAGCTCAGGGCCAGGCCACACCATGACCGCTGCATGGCAAGGGGTGGCCAATGTGTTCCTGGAGCTGCCTCTCAGGGAAGTTTCCAGAATCCCCACTTGTCTTGCTCAGGCCCCCACCTGTGGCTAGCAATGGGAGGGATGGGGTGGCATCAAGTGGGAATGGGGCTCAGAGATGGGATCAGTGACCTGGTTCCCACAGCCACCAACTGCTGTGTGACTTCAGGCAGCCCCACAACCTCCACAGGGCCTCCCCACACCCGTTCTGCCCCTGTTGGTCAGGAGCCAGGCAGGAGCTAGGCATCATGTCCCAGACAGGAAGGTGGCCTTCAGTGGCATCTGGAGGCAGCGGGAGAATTCTTTTTTTTTTTTTTTTTTTTTTTGTGGTCCTGGGGGTTGAACCCAGGGCCTCACACCTGCATGCTCTGCAAGTGCTGGACCACTGAGCAGCACCCCCAGTCCATTTTTTTTACTTTTTGAGACAGGGTCTTGCTAAGTTACAAAGACTGCCTCTGGTCTTGAACTTGTGATCCCCCTGCCTCTGCCTCCTGAGCTGCTGGGATTACACTCATGTGCCATTTTTGCCTGGCTTAGGGGGAGAATTCTTAAGGGTAGACAGTAAGGAGAAGGGCGCTAAGGGTGACAGAGACCTCCAGTGCACGGCAGGGTGCAGGACAAGCTCCCTCACCCAGTGCAGCAGAGGGCTGGGGTGTGGGGGTGGGAGGGAGGATGAGAGGCGTTCTGGGGCATTGTCACAGGTGTCACAGGCTGCACTCAACAGCCTGCCTTCCCCTGTGGCTGGGGAGGGGCGTGGCTCACACTGCCAACCACTAGGAGCAGGGGTGAGCAGCAGCTGGGACTCCTTGAGGGTCTGAATTGCCCATAGCCTGCTCTCCATGGGAGCCTCCCATGGCCCACATTCCTGGGCCGGGTCAGACCCACCCAGCCAAACCCAGCAAGGAGCTGGGCAGCTGGCACAGGACACACGGGAGAGGGGCAGCTCCTGACTGCTTCGCAGGGCAGAGTCCCAGCCTGCACCCTCCCCGGGTCTGGGCATCGCTGCAGCAAGTCTGGCCTGTCTGCCCAGCCACACCGTGACCACACGCTCAGCAGGCACCGTGGGGCTGCGGAGAAGCCCCAAGGCCTGGTCTCCACTGCAGTCAAGCGTCCTGCAGAGGGAAGTCACCTGGAGGCCTCCTTGGAGGGCAGGCTCCGCTATGTGACAACGGACAGACGAGGTCCTGTGCCTCCGGGGAACGCAGGCTCCTAGTGAAGCCCAAGCGGCCCAAGCAGCAGAGTGGTTGCACCTTTCTGGCCACTGCTGGAGGCTCCAAGCTTGACTCCTACCTCTGCCGCCAGCCCAGCCTGAGCCTGGGCCTCAGTTTTCCCATCTGTAAACCTGAAGATCACTAACCCACTGATCAGAAGAGGGAGATGCGGTTGTGACAGTGGCCTCCGAGCACTGAGCCTGGCTGACTGACAGCCATAGCCTCAAAAACCAAGAATAATGGCTGGGCGCGGTGGCGCACGCCCGTAATCCCAGCAGCTCGCAGGAGGTGGTGGCCGGAGGATCGCAAGTTCGAGACCAGCGGCAGTCTGCGTAACTTAGTGAGACCCTGTCTCAAAAAGTAAAAAAATGGGCTGGGGGTGCAGCTCAGTGGTCCAGCTCTTGCAGAGCATGCAGGCGCGAGGCCCTGGGTTCAACCCCCAGTACAGCAAAAAAAAAAAAAAAAAAAAAAAAAAAGAATAGCTAGGCACCAATCCCCTGTTCTTGTTTGGTTTTTCCCCTTAGAGCCCCACATCATCCTGGCAGCTCCGTCTTAGGCTGCCGCAGGTGCAGGAAAGGATCTAGGGGGAGCTGCCCCCTCAGACTGTGGACGTCTGTGAAATCCCCGCTGGAGTCTGCTGGTGAATGGAGCCATCAGGCCCCCGGGGCGCGTAGCCGTCTTCCCACAGGCGCCAGGTGGGCGGCCTCTGCCAGCATCTCGTCTCTCATCTCCCTGGGAGACGTTGAATCATCCTCGGAGAGGGGCAGGAGGAGCAGGCAGCCCTTCCCAGCACCGCGAGGGCAGGGGAGGGCCCAGACTCCCAAGCACTCCCCACAGGCCTGCCGTGGGCGGAAACCCTGCAGGGCCAGGAACCTGTGACCATCACCCCAAGGCCATCGCCAGCCTCTCATCTGCCTCGTCAGGTCTCCTCAGGGAGTGCATGAGAACCATCCCAGGTCTCACGGTTTTCACAGATTTCCCCCCTATTTTCCTTGGTTTATGGGGTGTCTTCAGACCCCAGATGAGTGGTGGCAAAGTTCCCAACCCCTCCCTCAATTGCCAAGCTAGATCTCGAACTCTGCACAGGCTTAGATCTGTCCCAAATGGCTCACCTGTGCAAATGTATTTACCTTCTCTTTCTTTTGTTACAAAACAACTACCAAAGCCAGTAGGAGGTGCACAGAGCGAGGCCTCCCCCGACAGGCCAGAGAACAGCATCCTTCGGCTTATTAGGAAGCTCTGCTCAGTCTCCATGTGGGGCCGGCCGGAGGCTGGGCTGTCATGGCAGCCAAGAGAGGGGCCGGCCAGCTCAGGAAGAGGCTGTCCGCTGGAGGCACTGGGCACAGCTCCTCCCTCTGCCCAGCACCAGCCCATGGCTTCTGCCCTTTGGGCCTCAGTTTCCCCATCTGTAAAACTGAGGATTATTAGTTCACCGCACAGTTATGTAAGGCTAAAAGGAGACTGTGAATGTGCCACCGTGTATCCTTTCACTTAGAAGTCAGGAATCAGATCCGGGCGCGGTGGCACACGCCTGTAATCCCAGCGGCTGGGGAGATGGAGGCAGGAGGATCACAAGTTCGAGACCAGAGGTAGTCTGGGTAACTTCATGAGACCCTGTCTCAAAAAAAAAAAAAAAAAAAAAAAAGGGCTGGGTGTGCAGCTCAGTTGTCCCACACTTGCAAACTTGCAAAGCATGCAAGCGTGAGACCCTGGGTTCAACCCCCAGTACCACAAAAAAGAAAAAAGAAGTCAGGAAACGACTTGTATTTACGCACACACACACACAGCGTTGCGCTCCCAGCTCCCTGTGTTCGGAGCAGCGTTCATCGTGTGCTTGCGATGTTATGAGAAGCTGTGACCCGCAGGCCTTTAATGATGGCCTGTCACTCATATGTACAGGATTCGGGGCCACAGTTTCCCATCTAGCTGATGAGGGGGCTTAAGCTCAATGACACCTTCCTTTCCTGTTAACTTGGACCTTCTGCAACCTCAAGCCCCACCTTTCTCCCTCTCAACAGATGCTGGTGGGTTAGAGGCTGCGGCTCACTCGCGCTGGAGAGGAACAGGGGAGGCCACCTTCCCAGGATGGAGATCCGACCAGACGGGCTTGGGTCAGAAAAAGTGGGGAAGAAGTCATGGCAAGTGCAAGAGTCGGACCGCAATCAATAGGCTGAAGGAAGGCAGGGGAGGGGTTTCTTAAGACAAAAGGAAGGTGGGAACTGCCAGGCAGGGACATACTAGGGGACAGAGAGGGAGGCCAGCTCCCAGCGGCCCCTATGCTATGCTTAGGGCTAATGCCTCACCCTGTCTGAAGCTGGCCCGCAAGCTGGTGTCCCTCACACTACTGTCCCTCACACCACTCCTGACACCCACGAGGGTCCTCCCACTTGCTTTTCCTAGTGAGCTCCTACTCATCCTTCAAAGCTTCATTTCAATGCTTTTTTCTGCAGCCCGGAGTTGGCAAACCTCCACTGTGAAGGGCCAGCAAGGAACTCTCTCAGGCACCAAACGCCATCTGACCTGTCACATCACAGTCCCTCAACTGTCTTGCAGCTCGAGAGCAGCTATCAACAATCCAGGGCTGAACACATGGGCAGGGATTGAATCTAACCAGACTCTTTGTGGACACTGAAATTTGAGCTTTTCATGGGTCGCAAAATGCTGTTCTTCCTTTGAGTTATTCTAACCATTTAAAAATAGAACCATTCGGAATTCATGGGCTGCTCAAAAACAGGTGGCGAGGAGGTCTGGCCCCGGGCTTCAGTTCGCCAGCTCCTTCTCTGGTGACTCAAGGCGAGGTCCATGGCCAGCAGTATCAGCAGCCCTGGGAGACAGTTGGAGATGCCGACCAGCAGGGTCCCACCTGGCTCTACAAACCCCAAGCCCGCGTTTTAACAAGACCACCAATGACTCACGTGCACTTGCAAGTTTAAAAAACATACTGATGCCAGGATGTTACCCCAGAGGCTCTGATTTCATAGGAAGGGGGAGCAGCCTGGACACTGAGTTTTTAAAGCTTCCCCAGGGTTTCTAAGTTACAGCCAAGTTCAAGTACTTAAGCCCCGGAAAGATCTCCTGGGAATGGAGGACTGCCCTCCTCCTGGCTCCCAACGCCCCCAGGCCACTCCTCCATGACGCAGCATGTCACTGTATGAGGATCATTTGCCCCATACTGAGCTCCTCTGGCCCCAGGATCTCATCTGATCCCAGTCTTTGAAGATTTCAGACAAACAGCTCCTCCCTCCAGGACTCAGTTTCCCACTCCTTAGGAGGAGATGCGCTCCCCCCAGGTGTCGAACTGGAAGGGCTCTCCAGGGCTGGCCGAGTGAAAAATGGGGAAGCTGGCCTCTTGCTCCAGTGTCACCTCGCCTCTCTCATCCCTGAGGTTCTCCCTGCTCCCCGGGCTCTGAGCCATGGGGGTGGCACACAGCCCCTCCTTTCCAAGGACTCTGGGCGAAAGGGGGATACACAGAGGCAAGCCACCCATTCAGCAGCCCTGCTAAGCCTCAGGAATGTGCAACCTCTACGGCACCTAACAACAACACCCCTAATGGTCCCACAGGCTGGGATTTAGCTCAGTTGGTAGAGCGCTGCTCTGCAGTCTCTGAGGTCCCGAGTTCGATTCCCAGCACTGCAAAAATGGGAGAAGGACGTGGCAAGCCACTCCCAAGGCAATCCCGAAACAATCTGCCACTGAAAACCCTATGAGGGTTGCTATGAGTCGGACACAACTCGACGGCACCTAACAACAACAAGATTGGTCCCACAGCCCCTGTCCTCCCTCCCACAGATGCTCCAGGTATTTAGCCCCTACCTCTGCCTTCCTCTGCCTTTGGTGGTCCCAGGACCTAGTGATTACCTGGAGAAACATGGGGCAAGGCACCCCACACGGCTTGGCCAACATAGGCTCTCAGGCAGCCTGGGCAGAAACGCCAGGAGGTGGCTCCCTCCTGGGAGCCTCACAGTGCTCCCTCTCCACTGGCCACCGACACGCCTGCTACACATCCATCCTCCCATCCACACCACCCACTCCATTTCTGCTAGAGATGCCCTCCCATCCCTGCGGCCCTGGAGCTGAGCCTGCACTCCCGGAACGACCCTAGTTCTCTTCCAGGTCCCCCACCAAGGTCCCCTGCAGACTGACAACCTCCCACCTCCTGGACTCCCCGCCATAGGCATTTGCAGCCCAAGCCTCTGAAAACCTGGAAGGGCAAACCTAAGAGGGGCAGAGTCTAGAGGGCCCTAGAAATCATCCCTCTTTATACTTATGGGAAAATCGTGGACCCGGAGAGGGACCTACAGGGCCAATTCTTCACCTTTGACCTAGAACAGTGTGATAATGCCCTGTTCCTGCCTCCCCTGCCTGCACGCCCACCTCAGAGCTATGGAGGCCAGAGTTGGCGGCTGTGTAACTAACTCACCTCCTTCCCAGCTCAAAAGAACCGAGCCAGCCACCATGGCTGGAGCGCTTGCTAAGTGCCAGGCACAGCGCTAAACACCACGATTCTTGGAGGTTATTCTTTTACATCCCCAGTTAATACATAATCAGAATGCGGATCAGAGAGATTAATTAGCAGGCCTAGGGTCACAGAGCTCATAGGAGAGTGGGGCAGGGAGGGGGCACCAGGAAAAAGGTTTTAAGCTCTAAGGTATCTCTGATCTCCTCATTGCGTAGGTTCAAACCCAGGTCTGTCTGGTGGTTCCCTGGGACTCGCAGACTCGGCTGGCACTGAGCCTCTGGGGCCAGGCTCAGATCTATCCACTCAGCACATGCCTCGGAAGTATTGGTGGGGCGATGGAAGCTGAGCCCCTCTGCTAACCTCCGAACTCCGCCTGGGGAGCCCAAGCCGATGCCTTTGGCCCAAGACCAGGCCTCTGGCTGAAGACCTCCTGGCTTCAGAGAAGTCACATAGGCTCGGGAGTCACCAGACCCAGGTCTGCTCTGGATGACCCTGGGCCTCAGACTCTTCATCTGTGAAGTGGGAATGCCTAGGTCACAGGGTCATCAAAAAGAACAGAAAGTTGTAGAAGGGCAGCTCGCAGGTGGCACCTGAACAGTGACCTGGCAGCTCATCGGGCTCTGTAGGCGCCCCCTCCTCCAGGGAGCACTGGGAGCCAGCACCTCTGCAGAAGGAAACAGAAGGAAGGAGCTGTCTGCAGAGAGCCTCCTGGAATGCGGCAAGGCAAGCCTTGGCCATGAACCCTGCCTCGAAGCCTCTCTTTAATTAGCTCTCAACTAAAAATAGCTCTCTGCCCCCACCGCCTGCACACCTACCTCCTGGCCTGGCACGGGGGTGGGCAGGAGCCACTCTAGGGGCAGCAGCCAGCCTGAAACAGAACCCACAACAGCGAGGGTGCATGGAGCAGGTTTTATTGAAGGGGACAAAGAAGCAGGCGTGGGCTCCCACCAGCTGCCAGGCCACTCCACCTGCCCCCACCACCCTGCCGTGCCTGCCTCCTTTCCCCAGGCTCCTGGGCAGCTGGCACACGACAAGTCTTACCCAGCCTTGGCCGAGGAACCCAGGGAGGCCCTTCAGAGTGTTCGGGGGAGGCTGGGGGACACAGGGCAGCCCTTCCCGGGCAGTCCCCCAGCACACCTGCCCCTCGGTCCATTCCGCCAGAACCCGGTCCAGCTTGGCCTGGGCCACCCTCCTGTCACTTGCAGCTCTGGAGCCGGGTCCTATGGTGCTTCTCCTCGGTCAGCAGAGGGATGAAGGTGTCGCTGTGGGACAGCTTCAGCTTGCTGCCCCAGCTCGGCGCCTCCTTCCCCGCAGGCTCCGGCGGGAGGGTGTCCAGGTCGCTGCGGGAGCCCCCGGGCTTGCCTTCGCCGCCGGCGCTGCTGGAGTTGAGCTCCATCAGCTCCAGCTCGTGCTTGGCCGCCGTCTCCAGGACGCGCTGCTTGTTGTAGTACCTGACGAAGTTGTTGATGATGGGGTGGATGGGCAGGGCGATGGCAATGACACCGCACAGGAAGCTGATGGCGGCGTTGAGCTTGCCCAGTGTGGTCTTGGGGTAGATGTCACCATAGCCCACGGTAGTCATGGTGATGATGGCCCACCAGAAGGACTGGGGGATGCTCTTGAACAGGGTCTCAGGGTGGCTCTGCTCCATGGTGTAGCCCAGCGCCGAGAAGACAAAGATGCCCACGGCCAGGTACATGAGCAGCAGCCCCAGTTCCTTGAAGCTGCGTTTCAGGGCGTAGGTGAGGGTCTGCAGGCCCGAGGAGTGGCGCGCCAGCTTGAAGATGCGCGCAATGCGCATGATCCGCAGCGCCTGCACGGCCTGCTGCACCTTGGTCAGCTCCATCATGCGCGCGCCCAGGTGCGTGAGCGTGAGGCTCACATAGAAGGGGAGGATGGCCAGCACGTCCACGATGTTCATGAAGGACAGGGCGAAGTGCAGCTTGTTGGGTGAGGAGAAGAGGCGCAGCAGGTACTCCAGGGTGAACCAGCCGATGCACGCTGTCTCCACGTTCTCCAGCGTCGGGTGCTCCACGCGGTTGCCCTCGGCGTCCAGCACCTGCAGCTCCGGGATGGTGCCCATGCACATGACCACCGACGAGACCAGGATGAGCAGGAAGGACAGCACGGCCACCACCCGCGCAGGGCAGGACGACTCGGGCTTCTCCAGGAACTTCCAGACACACTTCTGGCAGCGGCGCCAGCGGCCTTCAGCCGCGTCCACGCCCAGGTCGTCCAGGATCAGCTGCACGCGGCGCGCGATCTCCTCCAGCTCCTCCCGCTTCTCGCTCAGGTGGCTTTTGCAGCAGTCGTCCAGGAACTTGAGGTCCACCTTCCAGAAGTCCATCTCGTTCTTGAAGCAGATGGGGCAGATGCCCTTCTTCATGTGGACCTCCCCGAAATAGTACACCTCGATGACACACTTGAACGCGTCCGGGTCCCTGTCGAAGTAGAACTCGCGCTTGCCGGGGTCGTAGTCGTCACACAGGGAGAAGATGGTGTCGTAGCCCCCAGCCAGGCAGTTGATGAGCTCCGCCAGCCGCGTCTCGGGGTACTGGCTGAGCAGGTCCCCGTAGAGCACCTGCCGCACGCCCCCCACGTTGACAACGATCTCGATGTCGTCGCCCACCGCGGAGTCCTGGCTGCCCGGCTCCAGCTCCGGCTCCGGAAGGCTGTGCTCCGCGGACCCGTCCATCCTCCCGGCGCGCGCCCTCGCAGCCCCGGCTCTGCGCGCCCTGCCGCCGCCGCCGCCGCGGGGGCTCCGGCGGCTCCCACCGTTACGCGGCCCTCGGGGAGAGCCTGGCTGGCGCCCACCTGCCGGAAAGGGCTGTCACAGCGGGCGGCGGCGGGCTGGGGCGCGCCGCGGGGGAGGCATGCACCCGGAGGCAGGGCTCCGGGCGGGCATCCGGGAGCCCGGGCGCGCGCGGGCGGCGGGGGCTTGGGTGGCCAGCGGCCTCGCGCGGGGCACTCACCCCCGGCTCCTGGGTGGCGCGATCGCTGCTTTGGCTCTGCCTTCTGTGGGACGGGGGTCCCCCGGTGGGCCGCGGGCACTACCCTCCTGCCCGGGGCGCCTGGGCAGCCGCGGGCAGGTCCCGGAGCTGCCCGACCCACGCCGTCCGCCGAGGTGTGCGGAGAGAGAACTTGGGTTCGCTTTGCCCAAGCCGTGTCTAAACACAATAGGAATTCCAGCCTGACGTCAATCGCTTTCAAACTGTACCCTCTTCTGGTGAAATTCTGCACGGCACGCGCGGCAGCTGCAGGGGAACCGGTTAACCCTTGGGCAGACGGGCACAGCTGTGCCCCCGCGCCGCCGCCGCCGCCTCCCGGCGCAGCGGGTCACCGAGGGGCCAGGACCCCGGGCTTTAATGCGGCACCGGCTCAGGCTGCAAAGTTCCTCTCTTGTCGCCCTTTGAGAGGATCGATGAGCAAAAAAGGCGGCTGCCTGTTGCTCGGCAGGAAAACGAACCCAGGAAGCCGCTTCCAAGGTGGCCGCTCTGTCCCCTCTCCAGTCAAAAGATTTCCTGCCACTCCCTAACGCCACCCTGCTGGGGGAGTCACCTTTACCCCTCACACGACAGCGAGGACATGGAGTCCAGCCTCCTCTAGGACAGAAGGAGCTTGCCCCAGGGCGCACAGGGAAAGGGGACTAGAGCTTTGGCCACCCCTTAATCCAGGGCTTTCCTGTTGTCCCGGCTGACTGAGCCCTGCCGCTCTGTTCTGCCTCGAGTCCTTGCTGTCCTCTCTTCCTCTTTCCCTGCAACCCAGCACCACCACCACTGGCTTCCAGAGGCCTGGAGCCCCGTGGCTCCTGGGCACCTAATCCCCAATTCTCCAGGGCAGCCGTTCTTCCTGCCTGGTGCGCCACAACCTGCCTAGCATTTTTTCAGCCCAGCTGTATTTGCCGGACATGGCAGCAGCCTGCTAACTGGCCCAGCTGAGAGCCTCTCTAAGCTTCCAGTTCACCATGCTCACTTAGTGACTCTGGGATTCATCTATGGCCTGGAGAGTATGTTTTTAAAAATGTAGCCCTGTGGCATCGATCCCGTCAGATCTCAAGCTAAGCATGGTCGGGCCTGGTTAGTAGTTGGCTGGGAGACCACCTGGGAACACCAGATTCTGTAGGCTTGGGAGATTGGCTCGACAACCCAATCCCAAAACTCAGTCTGCCATTGAAAACCCTATGAACAGCAGAGAAGCACTGACAATAGTGTTTCGCCTGTGGTACATAGGGTCGCTATGAGTCGGATACCAACTGGAAGGCACCTAACAACAACAAAGCAGAAACAAAGAGGCACAGCCAGAGGGCTTTGGAGACCGTGAAATGATTCTGTTTGCTCCTGTACTAGTGAATACATTCCATTTTGCACTTCTCAAACCCCACAGCAGGCACACACCAATAAGGAACCGATGTAAACTGGAGTCAGAGTGACAATGATGTGTCATCCTGAGTTCCTCTGTTGTCACAAGCAGACCATTCCAGTGGAGATGTTGGTAGTTGGGGACGCTGGTAGTCAGGGAGACTGTGGAGATGGGGAATCTGGGGAACTCTATTTTCTGTTTAATTTTGTTGTGAACTTAAAACTGCTCTTTGAAAAGTGTATTAAAAATATATTCCATATACTGAGTTTTTTAAAACTTAGGGTCGCACCCCTTAATGGATCATGAATCAGTTTACTGGGCTGCTGACTGAATAATTTTCTTTAATGAGATAACATAAAACTGAGTGCCTTAGAATGCATCACACCAAACCAGGGGTGGTGGTGCACGCCTGTAATCCCAGTGGCTCAGGAGGCGGAGGCAGGAGGATCGCAAATTCGAGACCAGAGGCAGTCCGCGTAACTTAGCAAGACCCTGTCTCAAAAAGTAAAAAAAAAAACTGGGCTGGGGGTGCAGCTCAGTGGTCCAGCACTTACAGAGCATGCAAGCGAGAGGCCCTGGGTTCAACCCCCAGGACTGAAAAAAAAAAAAAAAAAAAAGAGAGAGAGAATGCATCACACCAAGTAAGAATTTTTTGGTGGAACTTCTTAAACATTTCATTTCATTTCCATTGAGAGCTGGTCTATGACGTGGCTCTGAATAGGAAACCGAGGTGCAGAAAGGCAGCATAAGAGCAGCAGCTGACATTACCATCCTAAGTGCATGTGAACAAAGCATTTTACCGAGTGCTCTGCGTTTTTCTTGCTTAGTCCCCTCAGCAGCTCTCTGAGGAAACAAAACATCAAGTAACTGCCACCGCCACCCAGTGGAGCTAGGATTAGGCACTGGGACAGGCAGGCTGGAGTCCTCTTGCCTCCAGTGCATTGCAACAGCCGCCTACCCTCACCCTAAACCCAGCGGCCCAGGCTTATTCCTGCACCTCTCTTCTCCCTTAGCTTCCTTCCTGCCCTGCTCCTGCAGGTTAAGGCCAATTGCATCTTAGTCGGAGGATAATGGACTTAAAAGGACCCATTCACCCCATCACTTATTCAAATACTTATTGAGCTCCTACGGCATGCACGCACATGCCACACCCCACCCTGGGTGTGGCACAGAGTTCGGACTCTAGGGGAGAATTTTATTTATTTATTACTTTTTGTAAATGACACAGCTAGGGCCATCTGTGCAACAAGGGAGGATTTTTTTTAATTGGAAAAATTTTAACGTACAACTTAATGTGATTCATTCTGACATGCGTTTCATTGTGACATTTCCATATATGGGTTTCATTGTACATTGCACAGATAAGTTCCCCCTTACCCTCTTGTGCACTTCCTCCCTCCGTCCCCCCCCCCCCCACCACCAAAGGCCTCTCTTCCACTTGCATGTCTATTTGTGGGAATATTTTTCTATGTATCCTTGGATGGCAATTATATTTAAGGTCGAAACCTTTTCTGTAGCAATCTATCTTTTTACATTGTCAGTAATATTCCATGAACTATCTAGCCCATTTGTATTATTACCATTCTTTGGTATTATTGGTATCATTATCATTATTTCCCAAACTATTAAAGTTGGGCTGTTTACTTTGAGGTCTTCCTCGCTCCTCCTTGTTCCTCCTCTCCCTTTTTTCATCTCCCATCATTTCTTCCTTTTGCTAGATCCCGCCCTCCTTCTTTCTGCTCCCAAAATTGGCTCTTCTCTGCTAAGTTCACTTTAGCTTTTTACAAGGGAGGCTTTAAAGGAATGGACCTTCCTGAACTCCCCCCTATTCCCCCCACAGAGCACCCAGGGAAGGCCAGACGGCTGAAAGAGGGAGGGCTGCCATTGCCCGGAAGCTCAGTACTCAGTTTGCATTCAGAGTGCCTGATAGAGAGTCCTCAGGCAGGTAGAGCCCCTTGGGGAGGTCGCCATGTGCAGGGGGCTTCAGGAATCTGCAGACACCTCACCAGCCCAGAAGAGCGGGGGCTTAAAATTATAGCCTGGGATTTTAACTTGCGGAGGTGACACATCCCAGACCCCAAGGGGGAGAGCGCTGGTCAGGAACAGATAGGGGTCGGAAGGGAGCAGCAGATGCAAAACTCAGTAGAGAAAATGTCCCCAGTCAGCTCACGATGGGGCAGGCGCTGCTGACAATAGAGGCGTGAGAGAGAAACAGTTGCAAGTAACCAGAGCTGAAGAGGGTTGGGACCGTCTTGCTCAAGGCACCTGCAGGAAGAGGGCAGAGGGCAGACGAAGTGCTGGCATAGAGCAGCCAAGGCCCTTGACAGACCAAGTTATTAGGCCAGGCTCAGTGGTGCATGCCTGTAACCTCAGCAACTCAGAAGATAGAGGCAGGAGGATCTCAAGTGCAAGGCCAGAGGCAGCCTGCATAAACCAAGGGGACCCTGTGTCGGAATAAAAAAATTAAAACTGGGCTGGGAGAGCATCTCAGTGGTAGAACACTCGCAAAGTATTGCAAAGCCCTGGGTTCAATCCTTGAGTCCTTCAAGAGAAAAGAAAAGAGAAAAGAAAGGACCAGACCAGACCTACTTATTGGGTTCATACTTGAGGTAGGGGAAATACAGGCTTGGTCACGCACAGCCAAGAGGAAATGAGGCCAGAACTCCAGGGTTCCCAGGAGAAAAACAAGGCAGTGCAGTGTAAACAGCTCAAGACTAGCGAATTTGAATCCTTCTAGGGGGTTCTGGACTGTATGGAGGGTCTCCAGTGGTCTGGTACTTGCCCAAGGATTTTTCGGGGCAGGGAATATTGGCTTGGTATGTAGGAGTTTGCTAAGGAGGTAGATGGGGTAAGGGCTTGCAACTGGCTGGTTTGCATAGGAAAGGCGCCCTGGCTGTCTCTGAGAGCTGGCAACTCTGGCAAGACCCATCTGTCCCAGGCTGCAGGGACACAGACACCATAGCATCAAGAAAACACAAAAAAGGCCATGCATGGTGGCACACACCTGTAATCCCAGCGGTTTGGGAGGCGGAGGCAGGAGGACCACGAGTTCGAGACCAGAGGCAGTCTGCGTAACTTACCAAGACACTGTCTCAAAAAGTAAAAAAAAAAAAAAAAAAAAAAAAAAGGAGGGCGGGGAGCTGAGGGTGCAGCTCAGTGGTCCAGTACTTGCAAAAGTATCCAAGTACGAGGCCCTGGGTTCAGCCCCTTGTA
>VMDO01014473.1:16185-34359 GCA_007922755.1 Pedetes capensis | reverse complement strand
GTGGCCACTCAGACCTGTGGAAGCATCAGTGGCCAGGCAGAGCCTGGGGCTGTGTGTCATTTGCCTCGGCCAAGAAGACACCTGCTGTCTGGAAGAGTGCCCAGCAGGCCAGCTGCTGGAGTCAGCTGGAAGGACCACCGAAGGGTAACTGGGCCCCCAGGGGTCTGGACCACAAGTCAGTCTTTCACACTCAGGTCATGAAACAATCAATGGTAGAGAAATCAACGTATTGAGCATTAACAAGCATTTTTATTGAGATAGTATAGAATAGAAAATATCAATGTACATCCGATGTGAGGGCTGGGATTTAGCTCAGTTGGTAGAGCACTGCGCTGCAGTCTCTGAGGTCCTGAGTTCAATTCCCAGCACTGCAAAAATGGGAGAAGGGCCTGGCAATCCACTCCCAAGGCAATCCTGAAACAGTCAGCCATTGAAAACCCTATGAGGGTTGCTATGAGTCGGATATCGACTCAATGGCGCCTAACAACAACAACAACAACAACAATATCAGATGTGAGAAAAATAAATACGGTGCTTGAACCTGGTCACAGCAGCCAGCGCATCCATTCAGCACATCCCAGACCCCAAGGGAGAGAAAGTTGGTCAGGAGCAGATGGGGGTCTGAAGGGAGCAGCAGATGCAAAAGTCAGTAGAGAAAATGTCTCCAATCAGCTCACGACGGGGCAGGCGCTGCTGACAATAGAGGCGTGAGAGAGAAACAGTTGCAAGTAACCAAAACTGAAGAGGGTTGGAACTGTCTTGCTCAAGGCACCTGCAGGAAGAGGGCAGAGTGCTGTGGGGGGAAGGTGTGAGGCAAGTGCACAAATCCTGCTCTGCACAGCAACCCCACTGTCAGTCCCAGAGGGCAGCAGGAAGCTGGTGCTCGCGGGCCCTCAGTCTCTCTGGCTGTAAAGTGGGTGACATGAGATTTATGCATCTACATGTGGCCACTGACTCCTGGGACAGAGAACAGAGTGGCCATGAATGGAAGGTTTGCCAAGTTCTGCCAGTTAGTGCTGGCGTGAGGGCTGGAGTTGAATTGTGTCCCCTCAAATACCTCTGTCAAGTTTTGACCCGAGCACCCTTGCATGTGACCCGATTTGAACATCTAGTCTTTCAGGCATGAGTGAAGATGAGGTCAGCCTGGGTAGGAGGGTAGGTTCTAAATCCAATCACTGGTGTCTTATAAAAAGACAGACACCCAGGGAAATCACCATGTGACCAGAGATTGGAGTGATACTGCCGCAAGCAACAGACACCAAGGACTGCTGGCCACCACCAGGAGCTAAACGAGAGTCATGAAGCCCTGTGAGACCCCAGGAAGAAACCAACCCTGATGAAACTTTGGTTAGGCAGTTAGTTTAGCCACTAGCAGGCAATGTGGAGGAAAGGGGGATTGAAAATGGCTTCTCCTGTACCTCCAGGACGGATGAAGCCACGTGGGAGACAAATCTCTAAGGACATTGGATTTGCCTATGAGCCGCATAGCCTGCAGCCATACCACAATGGCATCCCATCCCATCAGATCTCAGAAGCTAAGCAGTGGGCCTGGTTAGTCCTTGGAAAGGAGAACACCTGGGAACATCAGGTATTGTAGGTTTGGGAGAAGGACCTGGCAACCCACTCCTAAAAAGTAATCAGCCATTGAAAAACCTATAAATAGCAAAGAAGCACTGACAATGGTGTTTCACCTGTTGTACATAGGGTCATTGTGAGTTGACACCAACTCGATGGTACCTAACAACAACAACAACATGAGCCCCACATCCTAATGCAAGCCATTGATCCATTTACAAAACAAAGTCCCCCCTAAGTGCTGGACACCTAGGACTGATGTCACATTGGGTGTGCCCTAGCGTGAGTAAAACTAGAGGGAATGCACACCCACACTCTCTTCTTCCACTCTTCTCTCTTCTCTCTTCCTCTCTCTTCCCTTCCCTCCATGCCTCTCCCTCTGCTCTCTTCTGCCTCTAATGACTATGCACACTTCTCCATTCTCTGGGGCCCACCATTGTCTCTGTCGATGCAAGGCACATTTCCTTCTAAAAGCCTGCGTAACCCTTTCTCTTCTTTCTAGCTAATTTACCTTCTCCTAGGGAATAGAAATATCCTTATGCCAATTCACCCTGAAGACACGGGTTTTTCCAAGTTCCTTTACTGATCTCCCTAAGCTGCTCCAGGTGCTTCAGTTTTTCTAATAATTATTAGTTATTCCTTGAAGGTATACTATCTTCTGATAAACTTTTTCTATACTCTCTATAACTTCTGTGTCAGGAATAAATGTTTTTATACGCTGAGTACAACCATCGAGGTTTTGCTGCCAGATTCCCAGACCTGTGCTCCAGACCCATTTACCCACACTCCCTACATCTCTCTGGTAACATTTTGACTTTGAACTTCCGTCTCCAGAACTGTGAAAGAATGAATTTTTGTTGCTTTAACCCAGGAAGTTGGTGGTACTTCTGTTATGGTAGCTTTAAGATACTAATACATGTGACCTAGCCTGCAGCCATAGCCCTGTGGCATCTGATCCTGTCAGATCTCAGAAGCTAAGCAGGGCCAGGCCTGGCTAGTACTTGGATGGGAGAACACCTAGGTACCCCAGGTGCTGTAGGCTTGGGAGAAGGACCCGGTAACCCACTCCCAAAAATCAACCCACCACTGAAAACCCTATGAACAGCAGAGAAGCACTGACAATAGTGTTTCACCTGTTGTACGCAGGGTCGCTATGAGTTGGATACTGACTCAACGGCACCTAACAATAACAACAACAGGAAGGTGCCGCAGACCAGCTGCAGCCTAAGATCCAGGGGTTCCCGAAGGCAGATGAGGAGTCGGCAATGGGTAACAGACACAGCAGCTCGGAGGCAATGTGAATCTGTTCCGTTTATTTCCAGATAGCCCAGCCTTTTCATACAGAATTACAATTCATTAAATCATATGAAAGGTCAGAAAAAAGACAAGGAAGTTGATAGCATTGATGGATTACATCAAAGTTTTGTCAACAATCATTTGATTAAATTGTCACATGAGTGTCAGGTGGTGATCAAAGTGGGAGATGAACTCAGAGATAAATTGTGTTTACTTTAAAGAGATAACCCAAGATGACCTGAGCATCTACATCTCCTGTAACAATTAACTACTCTAAACTTTATGCAGGAATTCGAGGCGGTTAACTGTCACCTGTGTGTCACCCCATTGAGTCCATTTGTTATGACAAATACGTGCTTTATTTTATCAGAATGACTTGTTTACTGTAGAGCTGTCGGTACAAAGGCTTTTGTTTGTGTTGACTAAGGAGTTTATGTTGTTGGAAGTCATTCAAGAATTTCCCATTGTAAGCCTGCTAGGAGGTTTCTCAACTCCCAATCTGAATCAGCACTGCTCATAGAGCCAGAAAATTATATATTTATATAAGAAAAGACGAGGCTCCAAGTCCCTTTCCATGAAGAGACCTTCTTTTTGGAGGAACTATTCCCTTTTCAGAAGACTTTCCCTCCGAGGCTAGGAGGCACTCTTCCCCTTTCGGCAGACTTTCCCTCCGATGCCCTTGTAAAGGTATTCTTCCTCTTGTGAGGACTCTGTTTACCCATCATGAGTGGATCTGGGCTTGGCAGGAAGGAGCTGGGGGGTAGTTGCTGGAGAAGTGGCCAGTGTCCTTTGCCTCCACACCCGGGGAAAGGATGGGTAGGAGCAGAGCACACACAGGGCATGAGTGGTAGAGGATAAAAGGAGGTGGGCATCAGGCCAGGCACAGGAGGCCCAAATGCCCAAGGCTGCCCTGCACAGTCCACGGAAACTCTCAGCAATGATTGCTCTCACCTGCACTGTCCTGGACAGTAGACGCTGGCCACACATGGCTAGTGAGCATTTGAAATGTGGCTAGTGCCACCGAGGTGCTGAACATTTAATTATATTTGATATTAACCACTTCATTATATAAGTCACATGTATACAACTGACTCATTTTAATTGGACAGCCAATGGCTTTTAGTATATTCACAGAATTATGCAACCATTGCTACCAGTTAGACAACATTTTCATCACCCCAAGAATAACCCTGCACCTTGTACCCATGACCCCCAGCCCTAGGCAACCACTAGTGTATGTTCTGCCTGTGGATTTGCCTGCTCTGGATATTTCATACAGACGGAATCCTACAGCACGTGACCTTTTGTGAGTAATGTCTTTCACATACAGTATTTCTAAGGCTCATCCACGCTTTCCACGCATGTGTCAGTACTCCATTCCTTTCCGTGGCTGGAAAGTACTCCACCACATGGACAAACCACATTTTGTTTCTCGCCTCTTATGGCTTCTTGTTGTTAAGTGCCATCAAGTTGGTATCTGACTCATAGCAACCCTCACAGGGTTTTCAATGGCTGACTGTTTCAGGATTGCCTTGGGAGTGGATTGCCAGGTCCTTCTCCCATTTTTGTGGTGCTGGGAATTGAACTTGAGACCTCAGAGTCTGTAGTGCAGCGCTCTACCAACTGAGCTAAGTCCCAGCCCAGCTCACCCTTATGGCTAGTTGTTGTTGTTGTTAGGTGCCGTCGAGTTGTGTCCAACTCATAGCGACCTTTATAGGGTTTTCAATGGCTGACTGTTTCGGGATTGCCTTGGGAGTGGGTTGCCAGGTCCTTCTCCCGTTTTTGTGGTGCTGGAAATCGAACTCGGGACCTCAGAGACTTCAGAGTGGTGCTCTACCAACTGAGCTAAATCCCAGCCCAAAAGTGTTGTCCAGGCTGTCCTCGAACTCGCGATCCTCCTGCCTCATCCTCCGCAGCAAGTTGATTACCGGCGTGCGCCACCACGACCGGCTTATGGCTAGTAGCCACCAAATTTTGGGCAAGTCAGATAGAAATGAACAGTAAGGGGTGGGTCTGGGCGTCCCAGGCCAACAGAAGGGCAGCAGCCCAGAGCGGAAGGGCAGGAAGGAGCCCAGCCTGGGCCCCAGGTCCAGCACACGCTGTATGTGGACTGTGCCTCTGGACTGCAGCATGGCCCCAGCCAGCCCTCACTCTTTCCCACCCCTCAAATCGCATCTTCAGTGTTCTCGCCTCTGCTAGGGTGTCTCCTGGAACTGTGCTCTTTCCCCCATGCCCAGAGATAAGGTCTCCTTCCCTGTGTGCTCATATAGCCCCCTGAGGTCCAAAACACAGAGTCAATCCATGTACCATCGACTGATCTGCTACCCTTGAGCCCTAGACACTCTGGATTAGCCCAGTGGCTGTGCCTAGCCCAGGGCCTGGATATTCAGGGGCTGAATAAGTGCATGGAGGGGGGAAAAAAGAGGATCCTTCCCTATGCATTGTTGTTAGGTGCTGTTGAGTACTGTCCTACTCATAGTGACACTTATAGGGTTTTCAATGGCTGATTGTTTTGGGATTGCCTTGGGAGTGGGTTGCCACATCCTTCTCCCTTTTTGTGGTACTGGAAACTGAACTCTGGACCTCAGAGACTGCAGAGCGGTGCTCAATCAACTGAACTAAATCACAGCCCAAAAAGTTGTTGTTGTTAGGTGCTGTGGAGTCGTGTCTGACTCATAGCAACCCTCATAGGGTTTTCAATGGCTGATTGTTTCAGGATTGCCTCAGGAGTGGGTTGCCACGTCCTTCTCCCATTTTGCAGTGCTAGGAATCGAACTCAGAACCTCAGAGACTGCAGAGCAGTGTTCTACCAACTGAGCTAAATCCCAGGCCAACCCACATATTAGTCCCAATTAAACACTGAGAATACTCCAACTAAAAGAATATAGGAAATTAATATATCCAACCAAAACTTGGCCACAGATGCCAAGCCCTAAGGCTGAAGCACAAGAAATATGAAAAAAGAAGGCATCATGACTCCATCAAAAGTTAATTCCACACTAATGGATTCCAATGAGGATGAAATGGATTAAAATCCCACACAAAGAATTCAAAAGAATGATTGTGAAAATATTAAAGGAAATCAAAGAAGACATAAATCAACTTAAAGAGAATACAAATAAACAGCTGAATGAAATAAGACAACACAGGATCTGAAAAGGGAATTCAAGTAAAGAGAGAGAAAAACTGAAAAAGGTTGAAAATTTTGGAAATGAAACCTCAACAAGGCAAATAAAAACACAGTAGAATGCCTCACCAATAGACTGGACCAAGAAGAAGGCAGAATATATGGGCTTGCAGACAAAGTAGATGAAGTAAAACCTTCAAACAACAATAAAGGAAAAATGTTTAAAGTACAACCAAAATTCAAGATCTCTAGGGCATCATTAACAGACCAAATTTACAAATCACGGGCATAGAAAGAGAAGTACAGGCTAAAGCCATAGAAATCATATTCAATAACCGAACAGCAGAAAACCTCCAAAATCTTGAAAAAGAGATGATCATCCAGCTTTTGGAGGCATTTAGAACCCCAAATAGACAAGACCAGCAAAGAACCATCCCACATGACAATATAATTAAAGTCTCAAGTATATAGAACAAAGAAAGAATATGAAAACTCCAAGAGAAAAGTGCCAAGTCACATATAAAGGAAAAGCAGCAGAATAACATCACATTCCTCAACAAAAACTCTAAATCCCAGGAGGGCATGGAATGGTGTATTTCAAGCCCAAAAAGAGAATATCTGTCAGTGTATATTACTGTATGCAACAAACCTAGCCTTCATAATTGAAGGTTAAATAAAAACCTTCCATATTAAACACAAACTAAAAGAGTTCATGCTGTGGGATTTGGCTCAGTGGGTAGAGCGCTGCGCTGCAGTCTCTGAGGTCCCGAGTTCAATTCCCAGCACCGCAAAAATGGAAGAAGGACCTGGCAATCCACTCCCAAGGCAATCCCAAAACAGTCAGCCATTGAAAACCCTATGAGGGTCGCTATGAGTTGGATACCGACTCCACGGCACCTAACAACAACAACAACAAAAGAGTTCATGGCAACTAAGCCAACACTACAGAAGATCTTAAAGGAATCCTACACACTGACAAAAAAAGATAAACACAACCACAAGGATGTGGGAAAGAATAAATCTCACTAGAGGAATGGATAAACAAATGCGAATTAGGAAGTAACAAATATTCCAAATAATGAAAGGAATTAATACATACTTTTCAATAATAACCCTGAATGTTAACGATCTTATTTCTCCAATTAAAAGACTCAAGCTAGCAGATTGGATTAAAAAATAAGACTGAACTACTTGTTACTTCCAAGAAATGCACCTCACTGGCAAAGACAAACTCAACCTTAGGGTGAAAGGCTGGAAAAAGATATTTGAACAAAGTAGAGCTTGAAATCAAGCAGGAGTATCTATATTTATATCTGACAAAATAGACTTCAAACCAAATTTAGTCAAAAGAGACAAAGAAGGGCATTTCATATTGATAAAGGGAAGAATTCATCAAGAAGACGAAACAATTGTAAACATATATGTATTAAATGCCAGCACATCCAATTTCATAAAATAAGCACTACTGGAAATAAAGGCACAGATTGACCTCAACATAATAATTGCAGGTGACCTCACTCTTACTAGATAGTCAGAACATCTTAACAAGAAGTCAATAAAGAAACATCAAAGTTAAATGACACCATAGATCAAATGGACTTAATAGACATCTGTAGAATATCCCACTCTTACTAGATAGTCAGAACATCTTAACAAGAAGTCAATAAAGAAACATCAAAGTTAAATGACACCATAGATCAAATGGACTTAATAGACATCTGTAGAATATTCCACCCAAAAGCAACTGAATATACATTCTTCTCAGTAGACCATGGAACCTTCTCCAAAATAAATCATATTTTAGAACATAAAGCAAGTCTTAAAAAATACAATAAAATTGAAATAACTTCCTATGTTCTATCTGACCACAATGGAATAAAACTAGAAGTTAACAAGAAGGAAACTACACAAAATATGCAAACACATGGAGATTGGATGATACATTGTTTAATGATCAATGAGTCATCAAAGAAATTGGAAGGAAATAAAAAATTCCTAGAATCAAGTGAAAATGGAAACACAACATACCAGACCCTGTGGGACACAATGAAAGTGGTTCTAAGAGGGAAATGGATAGCTATAAATGCCTACATTAAAAACTCAGAAAGATCTGAAATAAATAGCCTAATGATCCACATCAAAGTCTAAGGAAAACAAAAACAATCCAATCCCAAAATCAGTACAAGGAAAGAAATAATAAAGGTCAGAGATGAAAGTAATGAAATAGAGACAAGACAATATGAAGGATCAATGAAACAGAGTTGAAAGGATGTTTGAAAGGATAAACATGAATGACAAACCCTTAGCCAAATTAAAACAAGGAGAAGACACAATTAATAAATTTAGAAATGAAGCCAGGTATAGTGGCACACACATGTAATCCCAGAGACTTGGGTGACAGAGGCAGGAGGATCACAGGTTCAAGGACGGCCAGAGGCAGGCTGCATAACTTAGAGACTCTGTCTCAATTTAAAAAATAAAAAAGAGACTGTGGGTGCAGCTCAGTGGCAGAGCACTGCAAAGTATGTATGAAGCCCTGGGTTCAGCCTCCCAATATCACACACACACACACACACACACACACACACACACACACACACGAATTAGAGATGAAAAGGCTGATATTACAAGTTTTGTTGAAATCTGGAGTATTATTATGGACTGTTTTGAAAAAAGTATACTCCAAAATTGGAAAATCTAGAAATTTCACAAAATAGTTAAGAACACTTCCAAATGTATTCTATGAACCCAGTATTACTCTGATACCAAAACCAAATAAAAACACACACACACAAAGAAAATCACAGACCGATTTCCTTGATGGACATTAATGCAAAAATCCTCAGTAAAATACTTGCAAATGGAATTCAACAAAACATTAAAATGATTATATATTATGCTCAAGTGGATTCATTCCAGGAATGCAAGGATGGTTCAACATACTCAAATGAATAAACATAATTCATCATATTAACAGAATCAAGGACAAAAACCATGTAATCCTCTCAATGGATACAGAAAAATCCTTCAACAAAATCCAACATATCTTCGTGATAAAAGCCTTGAAGACACTAGGAATAGAAAGATCATACCATAACATAATAAAAGCTATATATGGCACAGGGATAGCCGGCATTGTACTCAATGGAGAAAGACTGAGAATATATCTTTTAAAATCAGAAACAAGGTTGTCCAACTGAATTCTTATCCAGAGCAATAAGGCATGAGAAAGAAATAGGACAGATACAAATGGGAAAGGAAGAAGCCAAATATTCCCTGTTTGTAGATTATATGATCCTATACTTAAAAGACTCAGAAAGGCTCCAGCAGAAGACATTTAGATCTGGTAGGAAAACTTTCAGTAAAACAGCAGGATACAAAACAACATGCAAACATCAGTAGCTTTTTCAGTACCCGAAAAGGGACTTATGAAAAATGAAATCAAGAAAACAATCCTATTCACAATACCTTTAAAAAAGTACCAAGGCAGAAACTTAATTACGGATGGTAAAGAGCTCTACAATGAACACTATAAAGCACTGAAGAAAGAAATTGTACAAGACATTAGAAAATGGAAAAACCTCCCATGTTCATGGATTGGCAGAATAAATAGCATTAAAATGGCCATATTATCAAAACAATATACAAATTCAATGCAGTCCCCATCAAAATTCCAATGACATTCTTGACAGAAACAGAAAAATATTCTAGAATTTGTATGGAAACACAAAAGATCCCAAATAGCCAAAGCAATCCTGAGCAATAAGGCCAATGTGGAAGGCACCACAATATGATTTCAAATTATACTACAGAGCCATAGTAACAAAAATAGCATGGCACTGGCCCAAAAATAGACACTTAGACCAATGGAATAGAATAGAAGACCCATAATTAAGCCCAACCAGCTAATGTCATCTGATTTTGAACAAAGCTACCAAAAACTGACAGAGGAAAAAAGAAGATTGAAACCAGATTCCTATCTGTCACCTTGTACAAAAATCAACTCAAAATAGATCAAAGATCATAATGTAAGACCTGAAACTCTGACAGCACTAGAGGAAAATATAGGGGAAACACTTGAAGATCTAGGAATAGGCAAAAGTTTTCTGAATAGGATTCTACTAGCTCAGGAAATAAGAGAAAGAATAGATAAATGGGATTTCATTAAATTAAAAACGTTCTGCACAGTGAAAGAAACAATCGAGAGAGTAAAGAGATAGCCTACAGAATAGAAGAAAAATGTTTGCTAAATATTCATCAGACAGAGGATTAATATCTATAATATGAATGTCTCAAAAAATTAAATGACTAAAGAGCAAATAATGTGATCAATAAATGGACAATGGAAATTAATAGTCTTTAAATGAAGAAATACAAATGGCCTGTAAATATATGAAAAATACTCAACATCCTTAGCCGTCAGGGAAATGCAATCCAAACTGCATTGAGATTCCTTCTCAGCCCTATCAGAATGTTTAGCATCAAGAAAACAAACAACAGATGCTGCCAATGATATGGGAGGAAAGGAACTCTTAATCCCTGGGAGTACGAATTGTTAGTTAGGCCACCAACTATGGAAATCAGCATGGAGGTTTCTTAAAAGATTGAAAATAGAACTTCCATACGATCCACCTATACCACTTCCAGATGTATACCCAAAAGAATTAAAACCAGCTTACGACAGAGATACCTGTATATCCACATTATTGTGGCACTATTCATGACAGTCAAATTATGGAACCAGCCAAGATGCCCGTCAACGGATGAATGGATAAAGAAAATGTGTTATATATACACAGTGGAGCTTTACTCAGCCACAAAAAGGAATAAAATTATATTATTTGCAGGAAAAGGGATGGAACAGGAAATTATCATGTTAAGTGAAACAAGCTAGACTCAGAAAGACAAATATCAAATGTTTTCACTCATGTGGAAGCGAGGTGGGAAAAGGAGAACTTCAGATTAAAAGGGGGAAATGTAGGGATATAGATGGGAAAAGGGGAGAGGGAGAGGAGATAGTAAAAAAGTGAGATTGAACATTCTGGAGATATATATGTATATATACAGAAACGTCATAATGAAACCCTTTACTTTGTACAACTATATGCTAATAATAATAATGATTGGGGAGAACAAAAAAGAAAAAAAGAAAAAATGCGCAGAGTCCAGACCCTTCTCCTCTGACCCCATAGCCCAGGTAGGGTTTTGTGGAAGGGCGGAGTCCCATAGGTGCTTTGTTTTTATTTAAAAAAAAAAAAAAAAAAAAGGTGACCATGCTGCCTTCTCACTGAGGGTCCCTGACACCTGAGCAGCAGTCTCACAAAGAGTTAAACTAGCAGAAAAGGTCGGGACTCTCTGGCTACAAATGGAAAGTTCCTTGCTGTGGTATATTCAGTCCTGTGTGCGGCTTCTAATGGGAATTGTGCATTTCAAGACACCGTGGGGCGAGAGAAGGGACAGGACATAGTCTTCTGTGTAAATCCAGGTAGCAGCCACAGCTTTAACTCCTGTGTTTTCCATTTGAACGAAGAGGGAAAAAACCCACAATCTACTTAGACATTATGGGAAGCCATTGTTTGAGCTGTGCTTCTCTTGATTTTCTTTATTTAGTGTGTGTGGTTCTTTCCTTTTTAATTTGATGAACAATAAGATTTGGGGCTATAGAATGCCCAATTTCCATGACACTAATTAAAACCAGCATGTGTGCCTAAACAATTTGTCCAGACGGCAAATGACGCAAGCTATAATCTATTCCCTTTTTATGAACCAATCAGTTCTGCTCAGTTAAAATTTCTTTGTGTTTTGCTGAATCTAATAATACCTTTCATTAACATTCCATTATTTGCTGGGCCTCCATCAGCACCAACAAGCTGCCCCAGCTTAACTCCTTCCCTCTCCCTACTCCTGGGCCCCTTCCCCAGTCCCTCTTAGAAGAATTGATTGACAGACGACTCACCCCACCTACTGCTCTGTAAGTAATCTAGTCTCTGGAGGTCAAGTGGAGGGGGCAGGCTGGGTGGGAGAGGATGCATGAAGGGAAATGAGTAGCGAGGAGGATGCTGTAAAACTAAATCATCAGGAAATTTAGATTTGTATTTATTTATTTATTTATCTATTTATTTTTGTGCAGCACCGAAGCTGCTTTTTCTTTTCTTTTCTTTTTTTTTTTTTTTAATGTTTCAGTTTGTTCATCAGTAAAATGGAACTAGGGGTCCTTTCTTTCTGGACCACAAGATCTACAAGAATAAATAACAGAATGAACAGGTTCCGTAACCAGTAAGATGGGAGCACGGAAGGCAGAGGGAGGCAGAGGCAGGGAGAGAGGGGGCCTGGCTTCTGGTGTGAGAGCAGGCCTAAGGGCACTTTAAAATCACTGGCTCCTTGAAAACCAGCCCTCAACAAAAGCTGATAAGGGCAGCTGGGGCACAAGATGGCTCTGCCTGCCCAAGGGCTGGATTAAGAAAAAGGTGGTGTCACAAGATAACCTTGTAAGAGGTCACATTGGGGAATTTCTGTACAGGGCTGAGCTCTGGAAAACAGAAACTTACTTTGTACCCCCCACCCCTTTACTGTGGCCTACAGCGGTAGCCCAGTGGCATCCGATCCCGTCAGATCTTGGAAGCTAAGCAGGGTCGGGCCTGGTTAGTACCTGGATGGGAGACCACCTGGGAAAACCAGAAGCTGTAGGCTTGGGAGAAGGACCTGGCAACCCCCTTCCAAAAATCAATCTGCCATTGAAAACCCTATGAACAGCAGAGAAGCACTGACAATTGTGTTTCCCCTGTTGTACAGAGGGTCCCTATGAGTCGGATACCGACTCGACGGCACCTAACAACAACAACAACAACCCCTTTACTGTAAAAAAAGTTCCTGTTTCTGCTTTTCTGCTTCTCTGCCCCTACCCTATAAAGCCCCTAACCAATATGAGTCGGCTGCTGCTTTCTGAAAGTCCACTCCCGGGACTGAAAGTAGCAGGTCAGCCAGTCTAAATAAACTTTTCTGCTCCAAATCTGTTTTTTTGTGTGTGTCTTGGAGTATTTCTCTGGGGTCAAGCTGCTGGGTACAACACTGGCTTCCATTCCCATGGGAGGCCACTCACCACCCCCTCTGTGACTCATCAGCTGGGGACGTGAGTGGCAAGGCGGTGTGCTGATGGGGTGGCCACAAGTCTTGGATGTGTAGAAAGATATTAGAAACTACACACTGCTGCTGTCCTGGGCTGGGGGAAAGGAGCCCCTCAGCCTAAGTCCGGGGTGCTTTGATTTTCTTAGGGAAAGAGAAATGTAGTTAGGAAACAGAGGGGCAGCTCCTGCCTCAGGCCACCACTTATGGGTGGAGTGGGCTCTGGAGTGAGGTGGGACTCTGGGGTGGTGTGGAGCTCTGGAGTGGGGTAGGGCTCCAGAGTAAGAAGGGGCTCTGGGGTGAGGTGGAACTCCAGACTGGGGTAGGGCTCTGGAGTAGGGTGGGACTCCGAGGTGGGGTTGGGTGGGGTCTGGATTAGAGTGGGGCTTGGGGTAGGGTAGGATAGAGCCTGGAGTAATGTATGGTTCTGGAGTAGGTTAGGGTTCTGGAGTGGGGTGGGGCTCTGGGATGGGGTAGGATACGGTCTGGAGTAGGGTAGGCTCTGGAGTCGAGGGAGCTCTGGGGTAGAGTGTGGCTCTGTGGTAGGTTGGGGTTCTGGAGTGGGGTGGGGCTCTGGGATGGGATAGGATGGAGTCTGGAGTAGGGTAGGTTCTGGAGTCAGGTGGAGCGCTGGGGTGGGGTGTGGTTCTGTGGTGGGTTGGGGCTCTGGGGTGGGGTGGGGCTCTAGAGTTGGGAGGTCTAGGGTGGAACATGAGAGTGTAATGGGGGTCGGACAGGAGTGGGCCTCTGGATGCTGTTTGCTTTCCCACGTTTGTGTAAGACATCCTGGAAGGGTAAACAAAATAGTGGAAGAAAACGCTTTCAAAACAGGTCCTTTCGCATTTTCTTTTACTTTAATTGCAAAGCTAATATACATGCATTGTAAAAAGTTTGAAAAATGAGAACGGGAGGCCCACCTTTGCCTCCCTCAATTTCCATATGGCCCTCCCTCAGAAGGATGCACAGCATATTTGTTTTCTATTCCTTAGCAATGAAACCCTGCGAATGTGGGAGGTTAATAAGACCCCTTTGTCATATCAAGGCTCCCAGGGGTCAGGAGCCTGGGCACTGCTTGGCGGGGTCCTCTGTCCAGGCCTCCCAGGCTGCTGGGGAAGCACTGCTGCCCAGAGCTATGGTCATCAGTTGTTGTTGTTGTTGTTAGGTGCTGTCGAGTCGGTATCTGACTCGTAGCGACCCTCATAGGGTTTTCAATGGCTGACTGTTTCGGGATTGCCTTGGGAGTGGATTGCCAGGTCCTTCTCCCATTTTTGCGGTGCTGGGAATCGAACTCAGGACCTCAGAGACTGCAGCCCAGCGCTCTACCAACTGAGCTAAATCCCAGCCCCACGGTCATCAGAGGCTGGGGAAATACTGTTGCCCAGAGCGGCAGTCGCATCAGAGGCTCTGTGACCTCCTCCAGCCTCAGGAGGCGGAACCATTGTTTTGCAGCTAGAGAATTTACTTAAGCTTGACCCGCTAAGGCCAGCGGTGGAATCTCCCTGATCTCAGAGAAGAGCTGAGCCCTCTTTTAAGAGGCTTCCCTTATTAGGCCAGGCCACCTGGGAGATTCTCTTTCCATTAACTCTAAGTCAGACTGATGAGAGATCTTAGTCACATCTTTAAGATCCCTTCACTTTTGCCATATAAGCTAGTCACACCAGTGGCGTCTATCATTGTTCACTGTCTCGCTAACACTCAAAAGGAGGGAAGAGGCAAACTGTGTACACCATAGGACAACAATGAATCATGGGACCATTCTGGAATTCTGTCCATTACACATATCTTGGTGTATTTCTGTTATTGTTGTTGTTGTTAGGTGCCGTTGAGTCGGTATCTGACTCATAGCAACCCTCTGTACAACAGGGGAAACACAATTGTCAGTGCTTCTCTGCTGTTCATAGGGTTTTCAATGGCAGATTGATTTTTGGGAGGGGGTTGCCAGGTCCTTCTCCCAAGCCTACAGCTTCTGGTGTTCCCAGGTGGTCTCCCATCCAGGTACTAACCAGGCCCGACCCTGCTTAGCTTCCAAGATCTGAAGGGATCGGATGCCACAGGGCTACAGCTGTAGGCGGTGTATTTCTAGCCCTCTGTAATAGATAGGCAAGTAAGTAGGTAGGTTGTTGTTGTTGGGTGCCATCAAGTTGGTATCCGACTCATAGCGACCCTCATAGGGTTTTCAATGGCTGACTGTTTCGGGATTGCCTTGGAGTGGATTGCCAGGCCCTTCTCCCATTTTTGCGGTGCTGGGAATTCAACTCGGGACTTCAGAGACTGCAGCGCAGTGCTCTACCAGCTGAGCTAAATCCTAGCCCCAGTAGGTAGGTAGGTAGGTAGGTAGGTAGGTAGGTAGGTAAATAAAAGAAGGCAGCAGGGAAGGATGGTTTGGTTTTTCAACTTGCACTCTATTTCTTTATACTTAGTAGTACCTTGCAAAGCATTCTGTGTTTGTACTCACATATTAGTCAGCTGACGCACTGCTATGAGAGAAAGACCGACTGAATCAAACTGGTAGGAGGAAATGAGTAATTAGGGGGCTTACCGTTATTGGATATTAGTTCATAATGGCAGTGGGGCAGGTGTGGAGGAGGCAGACAGGAGGCCCAGTGTTAGAGAACCTCACATCTTAATGATCAGGAAGCAGAGAGCAACTGAGGGGAAGCAGGGCTCTGGTAAAAACCTCCAAAGGCCAGGCCCCAGTGACCACTTTTGCAGAGCCCCATGTTGTTGTTGTTGTTAGGTGCTGTCGAGTCGGTATCCAACTCATAGCGACCCTCATAGGGTTTTCAATGGCTGACTGTTTCGGGATTGCCTTGGGAGTGGATTGCCAGGCCCTTCTCCCATTTTTGCGGTGCTGGGAATTGAACTCGGGACCTCAGAGACTGCAGCACAGCACTCTACCAACTGAGCCAAATCCCAGCCCTCAGAGCCCCATAACCTCCACAAACAGCACCACCAGCTGAGCACCCAAAGTTCAAATGCATGACCTTCGCAGGTCATTTTAGATTTAAACCATAGCCTTTGTTCATCTACTCCCCTGTGGTTGGATGTTGTTTGTTTCCAGTTCTCTACTATTCAAATAATGACGCACTTGCATCTCTGTAAAATTGATTCCTATAAATGGACTGGTTCCACTAAAGAGTGTAGACATTTTAAATTTTGACAAATGTGACAAAAATACCTTGCCAAGAGGCATCCTCAGTCAAAGTCTATTTCCTGAAATGCCTATGATTTCTGAATATAATTAATCTTTCAAAAATCCTAGCAGCCAGAAGAGTGGAAATGGTATCTTGTTGTAATTTGCATATCTTTGATTATCAGTGTAGTACAAGTCGATGATTTTAGAAGCCTTTTTACACTTATTGTTTTGTTATTTATCGCCTTTTTTTTCTTTCACTAAAGCAGGCCCCTTCTTAACTCTAGTGGGCAACAATATATTCAGTCATTCACTTTAGTTGCTTTGCTAGAGATTTTTGATGACCAAAGCAAGCTCTGTACAGACCTCAATAGATCCCATACTATCTGTCCTTCAACGTACACTAACTGAGTGATCTGTTCTATGCAGGACTCTGGGCCAGGTGTGGGAAATACAGAAATGAAAATGGCATTGCAAACTTACATGCAAAGATTCTATCCACCCTAATGGGCTTTATAGGGCTGGGATTTAGCTCAGTTGGTAGAGCACCGCGCTGCAGTCTCTGAGGTCCCAAGTTCAATTCCCAGCACCACAAAAATAGGAGAAGGACCTGGCAATCCACTCCCAAGGCAATCCTGAAACAGTCAGCCATTGAAAACCCTATGAGGGTCGCTATGAGTTGGATACCGACTCGACAGCACCTAACAACAACAACAACAACAATGGGTTTTATATTAATAGCCAAGTCTAGTTCAAGATATTGAATTTATTTGTAAAGATTGATATATCTCAAGTCCCTTCAAAGACACAAACTATCGAATGTTGCTCAAGAAAAATACAGACATCATGAATACCCTTACAGTCTTTTAAACAAACAGAATTTGTAGTTAGAAACCTTCCAACAAAGACTATTCCAGGCATCTCTGAGTTTTTACCAAATGTTTAAAGAAGAAATAATACAAATTCTACAAAAACTCTTCCAGAAAATAGAAAGTACTCCCCAACTCAATGAGGCGACATCACCCCGATACAAGGCAAAAACTCTTGCAAGAAAAATACAGGCCAATAAAGCCCATACACATACATGCAAAAAATTAAGCAAAATCTTAGCAAATCACCAAGACTTACTACTCCACAATACCATGGTAATCAAGACTGTGTGGTACTGGCATAGGAGAGACATATGGACAAATGCAACAGAATTGAGAGTCTGGAAACAAACCTTCAAATTTATGGAACATTGATTTTCAAAGAGGTGTCACAATGCAATGGAGAAAGAAGAGTCTTTTTACTAAATGACACCATTTATGCAAAAGAATGAAGTTGGACGCCTACCTCAGATGCCCCTTGGCTTACGGTAGGATGATGTCTTGATAAATCCATTGTAAGTCGAAAATATCATAAGTTGAAAGTGGATTAATACAACTAAGCTACTAGCCATTAGAGCTTAGCAGCACTGTATGCTGCAGAGCATCAGTGGTTTTCCTTCGTGATCCCATGGCTGACTGGGAGTCAGGGCTCGCTGCCGTTGCCCGGCATCCTGAGAGACTATCATACCACATGTCAGGAGCCCAGGAAAAGATCAATATTCAAAATTTGAAGTAGAGTTTCTACTGAATGTGTATCATTTTAGAATCATTATAAAGTCTAGAATTCATAAGAGGAACCATCTTAAGTCAGAACTTTCTGGACAAAATTAGTGCAAAGTTGAATCAAACCCTTAAATATAAGAAACAAAATTATAAGGGTAGAGATGTAGTCCAGCAGTAGAGCATTGGCCTTGCATGCATGAGGCCCTGGGTTTGGTCTCCAGCACTGAAAAAAGAAGAAGAAGAAGAAGAAGAAGAAGAAGAAGAAGAAGAAGAAGAAGAAGAAGAAGAAGAGGAGGAGGAGGAGAAGGAGGAAGAGGAAGAAGAAGAGG
>VMDO01014473.1:0-16085 GCA_007922755.1 Pedetes capensis | reverse complement strand
TGTATGAAGGACACCACCAAGGAAGTGAAAAGAGAATCCACGGAATAGCAGAACGTGGTTGTAAACCACATATCTAATCTGATAAAAGACAAGTGTCCAGAATATATTAAAACCTCTTACAACTCACACACAAAAAAACAAGTTAAACTTCTGCTGTGCCAAAGATAATGTCAAGAGAATGAAAAGCCAAGCCACAAACTATGAGAAAATACTTGCTATAGATACATCTGATATTTATCAAAAATTTACTGTATACATCTAGGCACCTTGGCACACGCCTATAATATCAGTGATTTGAGAGGCTGAGGCAGGAGGATTAAGAGTTCTAGGCCAGAGGCAGCCTGCACAATTTAACGAGGCTCTGTCTTGAAAATAAAAACTAGAAGTAAAAAAGGGGCTGAGATTATGGCTCAGGGGTAGAATGCTTGCCTAGCACAAACAAGGCCCTGTACTGGGAAAAACAAAACAACACAAAAAATGTGTGTGTGTGTGTGTGTGTGTGTGTGTGTGTGTGTGTGTATGTGCTATCACAATATCTTTAATGCAACAATATGAATTATCCACTAAAAAGTTATGCAGATTCATCATCTATAGTTTTCAAATCTTTTGTGTGGCTTGACCTCAATACAGTTAACCTTATTATGCCATCATTTCTTAGAATCTTCTCTATACGATTAAAAATATTTTCTTTGTGGAAAAAATAAAAGTGCTCAAAATACCTGGGCAGATACCTCATCAAAGAATCCATAGAGATGGCAAATAGGTATACAGAGAGGTGCTCAATATTATATGTCAATAGGGAACTGCAAATTGAAACAGCAAAGGGTTCGACCACCCACCTATTAGAACATTCAGAAATTGAAATCCTGGCAAGGATATGGAGCAATGAGAGCTCTCGTTCATCACTAATGGGAATGCAGAACGGTGCGGCCAGTTGGGAGATGGTTTGGTGGTTTCTTACAAAACTAAATCTACTCTTACCATAGGATCCAGCAATTCGTGCCTCTTGTAATTTAATCAAATTAACTGAACATTGATGTCTGCAGAAAAACCCAAACATGGATATTTATGGTAGCTTTAGTTATAATTGTCAAAGCTTGGACGCAACCAAGACGTCCTTCAGTAGATGAGTGGATAAACCATGGCACATTTAGACAATGGAATCTTGGTCAAGTCTAAAAGAAATTATCAAAAAGAAATGGAAGAAAGCCAGGTATAATGGCTCACGCTTATAATCCCAGCACCTTGGGAGGCAGAGGCAGGAGGATTACAAGTTTGAGACCAGAGGCAGCCATGTAGTTTAGGGAGATCTTGTTTCAGGATGCTGTTGTTGTTGTTAGGTGCTGTTGAGTCGGGGTCCAACTCATAGCGACCCTGCGTACAACAGGGAAAACACTATTGTCAGTGCTTCTCTGCTGTTCATGGGGTTTTCAATGGCGGATTGATTTTTGGGAGTGGGTTGCTGGGTACTTCTCCCAAGCCTATAGCACCTGATGTTCCCAGGCAGTCTCCCACCCAAGTACTAACCAGGCCCGACCCTGCTTAGCTTCTGAGATCTGATGGGATCGGGTGCCATAGGGCTATGGCTGCAGGCTGTGCCAGGATCAGAGAGTAAAAATTCAGCTGGAGGTGCAGCTCAGTGGTAGACCACTTGCAAAGCAGGTGTGAGCCCTGGGTTCAACTCCCCAGTACCATGAAAAAAAGAAAAAGAAATAAAGAAATAAAGAAAACTTAAATGCATTTTACTAAGTAAAAGAAGCCAATTTGAAAAGGTTATGTTTTGTATAGCTATACGACATTCTGATGTTCTGGCAAAGGGGAGTGTAAAAAGATCAGTGATTGCCAGAGATTAGGCAGGAGGGAGGGGTAAACAGCCGGAGCACCAAGGACTTTTTAGGGCAGTAAAACTATTGTGAATGTTGCTATAATGATAGATGTCACCGCACAGTTGACAAAACCCATAAAATGTACAACACCAGGAGCAAGCCTGCGTGGAATGAACCTGGGTGATGACAGTGTGTCCATGAAGGTTTATCGATTGTCACAAAGGTAGGGAAAACCTGAGGCAGGGATCACATGGGAAGTCTCTGTACTTTCAGCTCAATTTTTCTGTGAAGCTAAAACTCCTCTTAAAAATAAAGTTTATAAGCTAGGCGTGGTGGCACACCCCTGTAATCCCAGTGGCTTGGGAGGCAGAGGCAGGAGGATCACAAGTTCGAGACCAGAGGCAGTCTGGGTAATTTAGCGAGACCCTGTCTCAAAAAGTAAAAAGAGTAAAAAAAAAAAAAAAAAAAAAAAGAAAGGGCTGAGGGTGAAGTTCAAAAAGTCCAGCACTTGCAGAGCATGCAAACGCAGGGCCCTGGGTTCAACCCCCAGTACTACAAAAAATAAATACATTAAATAAAGTCTTATTATTTTTGTTTGACTTTCTTTTTAATTGATAATTATATACACTTACGGGGTACCGTGAATACATTGTGGAGTGAACAAATCAGGCTAGTCAACATATCCATTACCTGAACTGCTTATCATTTCTTTGTGGTGAGAACATTTGAAATCCACTCCTTTAGAAATCTTGAAATACGCCGGTGCGGTAGCACACGCCTGTAATCCCAGAGGCTCTGGAGGCAGAGGCGGGAGGATCGCAAGTTCAAGGACAGATGCAGTCTGCATAACTTAGGGAGACCCTGTCTCAAAAAAGTTAAAAAAAAATGGGCTGGGGGGGCAGCTCAGTGGTCTAGCACTTGCAGAGCATGCAGGTGCGAAGCCCTGGGTTCAACGCCCAGTACCGCCAAAAAAAAAAAAGAAAGAAAGAAAGAAAGAAAAGAAAAGAAAAGAAATCTTGAAATACGCACTACGTCACGCAGCATGCTGTGCAACAGATAGCCATGAACCTTCTGCTGCTGCCCAGCCAAAACTTTGTACCCTTTGACCGATGCCCCTCCTTTGCCCAGCCACTCCCCACGACAGCCCTGGCCCCTGCCAAACACTTGCTACTCTCTACGTCTGTGAATTTGTCTTTTTAAAACTCCACATAAACATGATATCAGGCCTGATTTGTCTCTCTATGCCTGGTTTATTTCACTTAGCACAAAGTCCTCTAGGTTGATCTGTGTTGTCATGAGTGATAGAATTTCCTGCTTGGTTAAGACTTCTTAGTATTCCATTGTATACATGGGCCACGTTTTTATCCATTTGTCTGTTATTAGGCACTTTGGTTGTTACCATTTTTTTAAAACAAACAACTCATGGTTTTAAAGCAAATCTGGCTGTGCATGTCCAAGCCCAGTGTTTTCACTGCGCAGTAGCTGTGGTGAAGGAAATCCAGTCCCCAGCACAGCACTAGAAGCCCCTAAGCTGGGCCTGAGGCCAGCCCGGGGGATGCAGCAGCAGAGAGCCTGCTTTGGCTGGAAGATTGCCCTCGATGGCCCAGACTGTCTGTGTCTGGGCACTGTGTCTGGGGAAGAGGGACTTAAGCCACTGAGACAGCAATGGGATTCACAGGACTCAGCAGAGGGCTGGGGCCGGGGCTCAGCTCCTGACACTGGCACCCTTTGGGGCCAACCTGGCAAAGCACTGGATAAGGTTCATCCTGTGGGGCTCCTGGTTCCATATCTGCCCCTAGGTGGAGAGTGGTAGGAAAGGGGGAAGGCAGGGGACTCACAGGTCAAAGGAGGAGAGGAAAGGGAAAGGTGGGCAGTGGAAAATGGTGGCGGCTGGAGGAGAGCGGGCGGTAGATGGAGGAAGGCGGGAAGGTGGGATGGGAGTAAATGGTGAAAGTTCAGAAACATCGTACAGTGTTTGGAAGAAAGTGTTGTGTCAGACAGGGCTTGATAATTGCTGTCATTTGTGGGACGTTTCTGTACAAGAGAAGCAAATAATTATGATGTCATGGCCGCCATGCCATCCTCCAGAGGAGCCAGCTGTGCTTTGTGTGTCCTCGGGGGCCTGTCTTGCTTTAGTCACAGCCCAGCTGCACAGCAGAGCCCCCGTGGGGACTGGAAAGAAGGCTCTTCCTTGCGTGGGTGTGACAATCTGACAGGACAGCGCAAGTGTTCAGATGGGCCCTTGGAAGCGCCCAGACACAGACAGTCTGGGCCATCGAGGTCGATCTTCCAGCCAAAGCAGGCTCTCGGCTGCTGCATCCCCCGGGCTGGCCTCAGGCCCAGCTTAGGGGCTTCTAGTGATGGGGAGCTCGGGACAGCCAGGGAACTTGGAGTGGGGCAACATGCAAACCCTTGGGAGGAAGGGAGGGCACTTTCTTCCCCATGGTGAAGAGATTCCAGCCCTGACCCCAAGAGGCCACACCTGCCTAGGCAGGCGTGTAGTTAGAACACTCAGCTTGGAGTCCCACCTCCGCTGTGTGACCTTGGACAAGTCATTTGGCCTCTGAGTGAGTCTCAGTTATCTCATGTACAAAATGGGATTTAGCTCAGTTGGTAGAGCACTGCGCTGCAGTCTCTGAGGTCCCGAGTTCAATTCGCAGCGCCTCAAAAATGGGAGAAGGGCCTGGCAATCCACTCCCAAGGTAATCCTGAAACAGCCATTGAAAACCCTATGAGGGTCGCTATGAGTCAGAAACCGATTCGACGGCACCTAACAACAACAACAACAACTCAGCAGACTTGTGTCACCTGCAGCTGGTCCGCTGTAGCATCTGATCCTGTCAGATCTCGGAAGCTAAGCAGGGTCGGGCCTGGTTAGTCCTTGGATGGGAGACCGCCTGGGAACACCAGGTGCTGTAGGCTTGGGAGAAGGACCTGGCAACCCACTCCCAAAAAACAATCTGCCATTGAAAACCCTATGAATAGCAGAGAAGCACTGACATAGTGCCTGGCATGGCACAGTGTCAGGGAGTGTTTTGTCTGTTGTACACAGGGTTGTTATGAGTTGGACCATTGTGTTGATAGCACCTAACAACAACAAAGACCTTTACCAGATGGCTACTTTGAATGAAAAAGAAGGCACATTGTGCATGATGATGTGAACAATCGTTATCATTGTACCTATTTCTCATCGTGTTGGGCTAGGAAAAGATGTAAAAAATCAGAAACAGCTGGGTACAGTGGTACACACTTGTAATCCCAGTGATTTAGGAGGCTGAGGCAGGAAGATCACAAGTTATAGGCCAGAAGCAGCCTGCACAACTTAGCAAGACCTTGTTTCAAAATAAAAAAGCAGCCGGGTGTGGTGGCGCATGCCTGTAATCCCAGCAACTGGGAGGCAGAGGCAGGAGGATCGCAAGTTCGAGACCAGAGACAGTCTGTGTAATTTAGCGAGACTCTGTCTCAAAAGGTAAAAAAATGGGCTGGGGATACAGTTCAGTGGCCCAGCACTTGCAGAGCATGCAAGCATAAGGCCCTGGGTCAACCCCCAGTACTGGAAAAAAATAAAAAATAAAAATAAATAAATAAATAAATAAATAAATAAATAAATAAACGACTAGGAGTGTGGCTTAGTGGGAAGAGCATTTACTAGCATGTGGGAGGCCCTGGGTTTAACCCTCCAGTACTGCAAAAAAGAATGAAAAGAGAGAATTATCTAAATATGAAATATGAATTGTTAATCAAGAGAGAAGCAGAAATTAAAATTTGGAAAACTTCCAACCTATTCATGTTGGAAAAAATAAGGATATCTATTCAAGAGAGAAAAGGGTGTGGCCAGATCAGATAAAATTAGTGTTGATGGACCAGTTCAACAAGAGCAAGGAGGTAGCCCGGCACAGTGGCACAGATAGCAATCCAACACTCGGGAGGCTGAGGCAGGAGGTTACGTGTTCGAGACCAGCCTGGGCTATAGAGTGGGGCTGTGTCTCATAAAAACACAAACAAACAAAAACCAACCCAACAAACAAATGAAAGAGCTAGGAGTTATTCATCTAGACGGTGGTGAGATTAGCTAGTCATCTAAACAGAAACCAGCTCCTATTGTCTGAGACAATGACCCCCACACAGAATGCAAGGACATGCGGGGCAGAACAATTTCACAGGAGGTGTCACCACTACCTGGCACCACTTGGTATCAGGGCTCTGCTCCCCACATTCCATCACCACCCTGTGTTCCTGGCAGAGCCCGGCACAGCATGCACTCTGTACTGCTGCCTCCAGTTAGATTTCACAAAACATCCCAGAGAGTTGAGGAGCCTAGGCAGAGGACTCCCTCGGGGTCATGGCTACCATCGAGAGCTGCACGTGCCTTTGTCCAGCCAAGCCATGCAGGTGGGGCTGCCCCTGCAACCCCAGACTGGCAGAGCCACAAGTCCACCCAGAAAGAAAAGCAGCGGTGTGAGCTGTGCCCAGAAAAGCCCTGGGGCAGCAGAGTGCGGAGCTGGGACCTGCACCCACAGGACCTGGAGTTGTTGTTGTTGTTGTTGTTAGGTGATGTCGAGTCGGTATCCGACTCACAGCGACCCTCTGTACAACAGGGGAAACACTATTGTCAGTGCTTCTCTGGAGAGTGAGCATCAAGTCAAAGTGAGGTGTAGGTGCCTGTGCCCTCGGGCTTTATCTGCACAGCCTTCCTGACCCCTTGGTGAAGGCCTGGTGGATGGACTCAACTCACAACCTTAAGCACCATCTTCAGGAATGTTGGCCTGGTCCGGAGACACAGTGCCTCTCCTGATTGTCCACCCTTTCCTCATCTCTGTGACATTTCTTCATCACTCCCTGGGTGGCAATTGTTGATTTACAGGCAAGCCTGTCCCCATCTCTGTTGTTGTTGTTGTTAGGTGCCGTCGAGTCGGTATCCGACTCATAGCGACCCTCTGTACAAGAGAGGAAACACAATTGTCAGTGCTTCTCTGCTGTTCATAGGGTTTTCAATGGCAGATTGATTTTTGGGAGGGGGTTGCCAGGTCCTTCTCCCAAGCCTACAGCACCTGGTGTTCCCAGGCGATCTCCCATCCAGGTACTAACCAGGCCCGACCCTGCTTAGCTTCTGAGATCTGACGGGATCGGATGCCACAGGGCTACAGCTGCAGGCGTCCCCATCTCTAGAGGGCAGAAACCATGCATTTTGTTTGTGTCCTTAGCATCCAGCATAGGATCTGGTGAATTTGAGTTGTGAAGCAGGGACAGGTGGAGGACGGGATGGATGGATGAGTGAATGGTTGGACAGGTGGGCAGGCAAATAGGTAGGGAGATGGATAGATGGGTGGGTGGACAGGTGGATGAGTGGGTGGATGGATAGAAGAGTGAATAGTTAGATGGGTGGGTAGGAGAATAGGTAGGGAGAAGGATGAATGGGTGGGTGGACAGGTGGATGAGTGGATGGATGGATGGATGGGTGATGAAGGTTCTGGTTTTGAGGGATCTTACAGATATAGAGGTGGAAGCACGCAGAAGGAAGAGAATGTTCTTCTACAGGTGTGCTGGAGATTGTCCTTGCTGAAGCTCAACACTGGACTTCCCTCATGTGCTTCCTCCCCAGGAGGGCACCATCAGGAGCAACAACACAATGGCCTGGGCAGGCAGAGAGCTAGTTCCAGGTGGCTCTTTCATTAAGCATTTGTGTGATCTGAATCTCAGATTTCTCACCCGCATAGTTAGACTGGATGAACTGGCCTGGCCTTCTTTGCTGTAAAATGCTGTTTATGGAACAATCTGTAATGAGATGGGCTCCTTTGGGGTTGCTGAGGTGGGTGAGGCCCACTCCACAAGTCTTCGCTCAAGGTCTACGATCACTTGCTATGTGACCTTAGGTAAATCACCATCCTAGACTGGATGAACTGGCCTGGCCTTCTTTGCTGTAAAATGCTGTTTATGGAACAATCTGTAATGAGATGGGCTCCTTTGGGGTTGCTGAGGTGGGTGAGGCCGTCTTCGCTCAAGGTCTACGATCACTTGCTATGTGACCTTAGGTAAATCACCATCCTCTCTGAGCGTCCTTTTCCTAACCTCTAACGTGTGGACGTTAACAGTTCCTACCTCACAGCGTCCTGGCAAGGATCAGAGATGGCTCTGGACAGACCACGCACACGTGTTATCCCAGTTTCAGGTGACAGCAGTGCCCTGAGTGCTATGTGGCCTGCATTTGGGCCATCTAGGACACTCTGTTTCCATCTGCACTGATTCTGCAAGGCTGAAGTTTATCCTGGTTCCAAGGGAAGTGTGGGGCGGGGCTATTGCTTACAAGATGGCATCCTGGCCCAGAACACAGGCTCCTGGCCGAGGAGCTAGGTGGGAACTGAGCCCCAGCCCAGCCTCCCACTGCTAATCCATGCTTCCCAGGCAGGGCTGCCGCTGTCTGCAGAAGGAGGTGGCTTTTTGTTCACCCAGAAGAGCCCTCTACTCACCACCCAGGGGTCTGTGGGGCAGACAGGGGGTGGGGGCCCTTCCCCTAATTCCACAGAGCTCTCTGTGGGCTACCGGCAGCCGAGTTCCCGAGTTCACGTGCATTGGTTTGTTGTTGTTGTTGTTAGGTGCCGTCGAGTCGGTATCCAACTCATAGCGACCCTCATAGGGTTTTCAATGGCTGACTGTTTCAGGATTGCCTTGGGAGTGGGTTGCCATGTTCTTTTCCCATTTTTGTGGTGCTGGGAATCGAACTTGGGACCTCAGAGACTGCAGCGCAGCGCTCTACCAACTGAGCTAAATCCCAGCCCTGCATTGGTTTAGCAGCCACTTTAATCCTGGGTCTGAGGGTTGAGCCTCTGCCTCCATTTCCTTCCCAGGGCCTGCCTTCCTGCGCTTGCGTCAGAACCGGCCTCAGGGACCCCACCTCACACGGCCCTCTCCATCTTGTGGTGCTGTGGTCTCCGGCTGACCTCCCTGCAGCCAGGAAAACAAATGGACACCCCCCCGCCCTCTACCCCAACCCCCCACCCGGTCCCCACCGCTCCCACCCTTACCCCCCTCCCAGTTCCTCCCCTCCGCCTTTGAACCGTGTTGCACCTGCTGGGCGGTACCTCCCTCCTTCTCTCTGGACAGAGCTCCGCCCCCACGCATGTCTTCCTCCCCACCAGAGTGGCGGAGAGCCCTGCCCTCTCCATATTCCGCACATCACGGGGCAGGAGGCCCTTGCCACAGAGGTCTTTCCCGTGGGGTCTCTGGAGGTAGATGCTGAGGTGGGGTTCATGCTGGAGGGCTCCTCGAGACAGACGCCTGCGACAAGGGGACAGGCTCCCTGTGCTGGGCAGAGGGAGAAGTCAGGCTGCACAGCTGGTGTTTGGGACTCCCAGCAAAGCCTTGCCACCCCTGGGGGAGCTCTGGAGTGGGTTTGCCCAGTGGCCACACCAGCAGCCCCTGCCTTGATCCGTCACTGAGCATGGAGAACCCTGGGAGAGGCCTCCAGGCCCACCCAGGGCTCCAGGCACCCCCCACGTAAGGGAGCCTCAGAAGAGGGAAAGCCAAGCAGGACAAGCCTGCGCTGGAAAGGGACCCAGCAAGGCTCTCCTGGCCTTGTGGGGAGCGTGGGTGGGTGGGTATGGAATACGGGTCTGGGAATCTGGCAGCAAAACCTCAGTCCTAGTATCTGGCATATAAAAGAATTTATACTTGACACAAAAGTTATAGTAGAGAGTATAGACAAGGGTTATTGAAAGAAAGTACACCTTTAAGGCATGTTGTTGTTGTTGTTGTTAGGTGCCGTCGAGTCGGTATCTGACTCATAGCGACCCTCTGTAGAATGGGAAACACTGTTGTCAGTGCTTCTCTGCTGTGCGTAGGGTTTTCAATGGCAGATTGATTTTTGGGAGGGGGTTGCCAGGTCCTTCTCCCAAGCCTACAGCTTCTGGTGTTCCCAGGCGGTCTCTCATCCAGGTACTAACCAGGCCCGACCCTGCTTAGCTTCCGAGATCTGATGGGATCAGATGTCACAGAGCTATGGCTGCATACTTATCAGGAAAACTGAGGCATTTGGAAAAGCGTAGGTCAACCTGCAAGGAAACTGGAAAAATCTGTGTTCCCTGGGTGACTCGGCATGAGGATGATTCTATTCCCCAAGGGAGGGAAAGAAGCCAGAGAACAGGAAAGTTAAACAGGCTTTTAGAGGGGAAGTTACCAGGTGTTAGACAGAGAAGGTGGCGGCCCAAGAAAAGAGAGAGGTGAGCACTTGGTTGCTAGAGAGAGAACAGGAAGAGAGAAGGGCAGAAAAAGAGAGATTGGGTTCATATTCTCTCTACTTTTATTCAAACTAGGGCACATCCAGTGTAACAGTGGCCTGGCTCTAGGAGCCTAGTGTAATGTGGCCCTAAGGTCTTTGCTTTGGAAATGGCTCAATGGCTTGGATAGGGTGTGGGAGCCATTAGAAAAGGTCCTTCCACCGTGCGCAGTGGCGCACGCCTGTAATCCCAACGGCTCGGGAGGCGGAGGTAGGAGGATCTCAAGTTGGAGACCAGAGGCAGTCTGCATAACTTAGTGAGACCCTGTCTCAAAAAGTAAAAGAAAAAAAAAATGGTCTGGGGGCACAGCTCAGTGGTCCAGCACTTGCAAAGCATGCAGGTGTGAGGCCCTGGGTTCAACCCCCACTACCAAAAAAAAAAAAAAAAAAAAAAAAAAAAAAAAAAAAAAGAAAGAAAGGAAAGAAAGAAAAAGAAGGAAGAAAATGTCCTTCCAATGTCCTCAGACATGTGGCTTCATTCATGATGGCTGAATGGCAGGAGCCGTTCTCAATCCCCTTTTCCTCCATCTTGCCTGCTAATGGCTACGCTGGCTGCCTAACCCCAAGAGCTGGGGAACCCCCTAGACACCTAGTCTTTCCAAAGATTTGGCTCACCTGACTTGGGGCCAAGTAAGGACAGTTCTAACATGGCTGGTTTCCTTTTAGGGCTTTCAGATTACAGGTGTGAGCTTCGGGTTTAGGAATGGCACGTCCTGGTGTGGCAGAGGCTGCCCGTCAGAAGAGGCTTCACGGAGGGCGGTTTCCATTGAGTGCCGCTCACCAGGAGCTGAGCGCGGCAGCACAGCTGGTCAGAGCCAGCACCTGGCAGCTCAGCAGTTTCAGAAAACCCCCAGGCTCAACTTCACACATTCAAAGGAGCCAGGGATAAACAGTGGGGACGTCTTAACAACCTGGATAAGGCTTTTAGAGACTAGGCAGAGCCAAGGCATTTAGAGACTAAGACCCAATCTGCCCCTCTGGATTGCCCGCCTCCAGGTCTGGGCCAATTTTGGGATGTTGGCCAGAACCACGTGTTCCAGCCTCCACCTGGCCTCCCCCAGGTGTGCAACCCAGACAGGCACCTGGGATGCTCAGAGGGCCCAGCCTGCAGCACACGCGCAGCCAGCCCCGACCATGCTTTCTGAACTTGCCCCTGGTCCAATAGCTGCCTGAGCTCGTGGTGGGAGCCGTTGGCAGCTTCTGCAGCCAAGAGGGACCTGGCTCCCCCTGTGGCTCCCAGGTTCCGCGGGGGAACAGAGCATGCCCGGAGGGACTAAATGACATGACCCAGCATTCTGGAAGAGTTAATGATCATAAGCTTCCTGGGTAAGCTTTCATCGGGGACAGACAGGAGTCAGAAGGGGCAGGCTGGGGAATTTCTTTCCCTTCCTCATCATCTGCAGGTCTGATGGACTGTAGACTTTGAAATCAGTTGCAGTTGTCTTTTGTGTGTGTGTGTGTGTGTGTGTGTGTGTGTGTGTGTGTGTGTGGTACTGGGGATTGAACGCAGGGCCTCGCGCTTGCATGCTCTGCAAGTGCTGGACCACTGAGCTGCACCCTCAGCCCATTTTTTTACTTTATGAGACAGGGCTTCGCTAAGTTACACAGACTGCCTCTCATCTCGAACTTGCGATCCTCCTGCCTCCACTTCCCGAGCCACTGGGATTACAGGCGTGCACCACCGCCCCCGGCAGCTACAGTTGTCTTAGGTTACAGTGGCCTAACTGGTCATCCATCACTTGGTACTTGCTTTCCCTCCTTAATCTTGCCTCAAACTTGGTTTTCTAGAAAGTGTGAGCTAAGATCAGGCGATTCCTAGAGAAAGCTACAGCCCTCAGCTTCTAGGGACCCACAGCCCAAACACAGGCGGATCATCTCTGATGGCATCTGTGTAGCCTTCCTGTCTTTGATGATATCATCTGAGATGGCACAGGCTTCCTTTTTCTTATGTCCTCCTTCTGTGTTACAATTTGTGATTACACAACAGTTATGCTCAGTGGCTTGACAAGTTACGGGACCGTCAGTGGCATCCCGGACCTCATAATTCACAATGTGTTATGGGTTCAGTCATGCCCCTCTCAAAATGCATCTTGAAGTCAGCCTCTGCTACCCCTATTTGCAAGTAGCCTCTGCAGGTGTCAATAAATTAAGAGGAATTATGGATATGGACTTCACAATAAAGGGAGAAAAAGATCTCTTTAGAGTATTGAGAAGCAAAGATGTCACACTGAAGACGAAGGTGCGTCTGACTCATGCCATGGTGTTTTCAGTCGCATCACATGGTTGTGAAAGCTGGACATTGAACAAGGGAGACAGGAGAAGAATTGATGCTTTTGAATTGTGGTGCTGGAGACATCTATTGAATATACCACGGACTGCCAAAAGAACCAACGAATCTGTCCTAGAAGAAGTGCAACCAGAGTGCTCCTTGGAAGCAAGAATGGCCAGACTGCGTCTTACATATTTCGGACATGTAGTCAGGAGAGCTCAATCCCTGGAGAAGGACATCATGTTTGGGAGAGTGGCAGGTCAACGCAAAAGAGGAAAACCCTCCACCAGATGGATTGACACAGTGTCTGCAACAATGCGCTTAAACATAAATAAGATCGTTTGCCTGGCACAGAATCGGCAAGTGTTTCGATCTGCTGTACATAGGGTAGTATCCAACTCATAGCGACCCTCACAGGGTTTTCAATGGCTGACTGTTTCGGGATTGCCTTGGGAGTGGATTGCCAGGTCCTTCTCCCTTTTTTGCGGTGCTGGGAATTGAACTCAGGACCTCAGAGACTGCAGCGCAGTTGCTATGAGTCGGATACCGACTCAACGGCACCTAACAACAACAACAACATACATAGGGTCGCTATGAGTCGGACTCGACGGCACCTAATAACAACAACAGTGGATATGGCGGACCCTGATCCACTGTGACCTGGATCCTTATAAGGTTTGCCCTCCATTCCCACTGAAGCCTCCTGGGGCAGGAGACTGGAGGGTTCATCTCTAGGACGATGTGTGGCTTCTGACATCAGTTCCTCTTCACTGAGTTGTTCAACCACGCTGAGTCTTTATGGAAATCTACAGACTGGATGTGTCAGAATGGAAACCACAGCATAAGGATGTTGCGAGACGCAAAGGAGATGGAGACAGGAAAACACTTCAAAGTCCAGAACATAAGGCACAATGTCGTCAGTGTCATTGCGGGGGCTAGGCAACCTGAGTGTGGATGAGCTGCCTTGGCATCTTTCAACATGGAAAGAAGAACACTGTGAAGTGCAGCTGTGTCCTGTAAGACCACAGCCTCCTCAGCAAGCCATTTACCACTGAGTATAGAATGGACTGAAGAGCTCCCTGGAATAGCTTATTCTACTCAGCGCCTCTACGGTTTTCTTTCCCTTGTTTTGCTATACATGGAGATGGAAGCAACTGTGAACAAATAGCCTCTTTCCACCCACAGGAGATTCTCTGGAGTCAAGGGGAGCAAAGTAAAATGTCATCCCGAGATTTGGCAGTAATGTGTGGGGCTAGGCGTCCATTAGCGAACAAAATAAGTTTCCGTAGCTCCTCAGGCATCTGCCAGGATGCTGGCTGAAATCAGAGATGTGAACTCAGAGGCACAAGCCTAGATAAACACCACCTGCTTCTTCATTTTCTAAGATCTCTTTTTAGTCCCTCCCACCCAGAAATATTCTTCCCGGGCACTGAACACTTTTTGAGGAACCATTTTTGCCCTCAGGGTAGGATCCTCTCCCTTCCCAGTCTCAGCCCATTGCTGTAGCAGGTGTTAATTACACCCTTGATCAGAAAGAAACATCTGCTTAAGGGTGGCAATTTGCAGCTCAGTGGGCGGCGGATGGGAAGTTGGGCCATCAATGGAGGGGGGCAAGTGGGTTCTTCCCTCAGAAAGGAGCCCTCTCTGTGGCTCCCCACATTGGCAAACAGGCAGGCTCTGCTGGAAGAAGCCCCCCAGACTGACCAACTTCCTACTCTCTGTGAGAGATGTTTTTCTCCTTCCACCAAAAGAGTCCTGTGTGTTGAATTGTTAGAGTGCACGATCCCCCATAGCCGTCTGAATATTGTAGGTCTTTCTCTAGGTTTGTGGTGGTGAGAGTCAGCCCCACCTGTCCAACCTGGGTGTGTATGCTTGGATTTCTCTGCAGAAAGATTTGTGTGTTTGATGACAGGGTGCTGCTAGGACCTCTAGACCTCTAAGGGGCATTATATTATTTGCAGAATATAGAAAGTACTGTTTTTTTTTAAATTCAGGAGAAAAATGATGCCAAAATAACATCTGGCCCTAAGGAAGTGTTGACTTGTGACAGTTGAGCACTGTGGGGCTCCTTAGCCCAGCATCAGAACCCCACACCCCACTGGTGTTGAGTGCATCAGAGACACAACCACTCTGGGAGTCCTTCAGGCAGGCAACTCAGAACTCAACTTTATTCCCGTGCACTGCACTTATATGCATTTCAGGCTAGCCAATCAGAATCTGTGACATTTCCATGACATTTTTGGTTAGCCAATCAGCACCTTATGACTCAGCAAAAAATCTGAGAAGGGAGCAAGAAACTCGAGGAGGGACATGCCCTGGCTGCAGTGGGCAGGAGCCATCTTGCCTCGACCTCATGGACTCAAACCGGGTGTGCCACAGCGAGTCAGGACTCGAGGTGGGCTAGACATGCCTCAACCCACACAGGCTCAGCACCGTGTTTCCTCCCTTCCTCTCTTGGCCCCATATTACTTTCTAGATTTATTCCTACAGAGAATTGCCTTGGCTCTCTCCCTCCAGATTCAGATGTGTGTTTAACAGGAAAACAAGAGCACATCCGGGGAGTTTTCCTGACGTCCTGCACAGGAGCTGTCTCTACTCTGTTTTAGCTGGGGTTCTCCAGAAAAACAGAACCAATAGACTACACATATTTTGTTAAATTATAAAAGAGGATTTGTTGGATTGGCTCGCATGATCAGAGGTTGGATAGTCCTACAATGGCCATCTGTGCTCTGGGAGATAAGAAACAAGTCACTGTTCAGTCCAGGAAACTAGAAGCCTCCAAACAAGAGGGACCAATGATGCAGCCAAAGTCTGAGGCTAAAGACCTAGAAGGAGCATAGAGTTTTGCCAATGCAAGTCTGTGTTCAAGGACTAAAGAATCTGGAGTCTGACATCTCGGGCAATATCAGCAGCCAAAACACATCTGCTTAAGAAGAGTTGAGCAGGTGGGTTCAAGCTTCCTCTTTCTGGCCCTGGTTCACCTGGGCCCCAGCCTATTGGATGATGCTGCTCACATTCACGGTGGCTTTACCCCACTGGGAGAGCTGAGCCACATGCCAATCATCTCTGGAAAAACCCTCACAGACACATCCAAAAGTGTGCTGTACCTCAACCAGTCGAGTTAACAACTGAGATTTTTGTTGTTGTTATTAGGTGCCGTCGAGTCGAGTCCGACTCATAGCGACCCTATGTACAGTAGATCGAAACACTTGCCAATTCTGTGCCAGGCAAACCATCTTATTTATGTTTAAGCCCATTGTTGCAGACACTGTGTTAATCCATCTGGTGGAGGGTTTTCCTCTTTTCCGTTGACCTGCCACTCTTCCAAAACATGATGTCCTTCTCCAGGGATTGTTCTCTCCTGACTACATGTCCGAAATATGTAAGACGCAGTTTGGCCATTTTTGCTTCCAAGGAGCACTCTGGTTGTACCTCTTCTAGGACAGATCTGTTGGTTCTTTTGGCAGTCCATGGTATATCCAATAGACGTCTCCAGCACCACAGTTCAAAAGCATCAATTCTTTTTCTGTCTCTCTTGTTCAATGTCCAGCTTTCACAACCATATGATGCCACTGAAAATACCATGGCATGAGTCAGACGCACCTTCGTCTTCAATGTGACATCTTTGCTTTTCAATACTCTAAAGAGGTCTTTTGCTACAGCTTTTCCTAGAGCAATGCGTCTTTGGATTTCTTGACTGCTGCTTCCACGGGTGTTG
>VMDO01014472.1:0-54428 GCA_007922755.1 Pedetes capensis | reverse complement strand
ATCATAACCTTCAGATTATAGTTTTCAATCACCACAAATTAAATAAGGAAATGCCCTGATTTTTGGCATGCAGGACTTATTTCCTCAAATATAAAATAAACTTTTAGATTACCTGCAGACAATACTCAAAATGAAGATATTTTAAAATATTGAGCAAAATATCAAATTTTTTTTTCTTCTGGGATCATTACGAAGTGTTCTTGTTATAGAGGACAAGTTTTGGAATAAACATAAAATATCAAAAGAATCTAAACTAGTAGTAAACAGAATTTAATTGTTAATCTATATATTAGAGGTAAAATCCACAAGGAAATAAAATAATCTATTATATTTTGTATTTAAGTATATACAATAATAGCAGAAAAATATTCAAACTATAGTTAAGAGGAAGATGAAGAAATAAGAAAAAAATTTCATAGGATTAGCAATCATGAAGTCTTCCTATAAACTGTTCATCATTTAATCTTTCCCTTTTATTTTTAACAAATGGAATGAATATTGGTCAGAGCAAAGCAAAAAGGACAAAGCCTTCCTTCTACACCAGGTCATCCCATCAGGATTCTGTTCTTTATAAATAATACTTTAGAAATTCCTTGCTATAAATCTCTCAAAGGCAAGAAATTTATTGAGCTGGGTGACACATTTCTCTGTTGGTTTATTGTCTAGTCTCTGTTGTATCAAAATGTATAAATTTTAATCATAAGATTAACCTCACAAATATGCAATGAGTATGTAATTTAAAAGATCATTTAAGTTGTCCTTAGGATTCTTTTTATTTATGTGCTTTCACTCATAAAAATATAATCAAGAATTGAATGTTCTTGAATTTGCTATAGAACATTTTGCATAATGGCAATTTTTTAAAACTTGTTTTGACAGGTGACAGGTAATTTTAATATTAGAGTGATCTTAATGTGATGTGACTCTTTAATTGCTTTTAAGTCATTGCAAAATTATTCAGGTTGGCTAACTTGTAATCAATTACTTTCTATCTACTCATTTTTTTCAACTGATAATCTTGCAACCTCTGGAATTTAACCTGTTCCTTCCTTTTACCATTACCTATGTCATGGGTTTTCACCTCAATTTTCCCAATTTCCTTCTATTTTGCAGTCTGTGAAAACCTGCATATGTAATATACTCTACAGAAATTTCCAGCTAAAAAATAAAGAATTGTGTGTGAATTAACAAAAAAAAAAAAAAGAAGGTCTCTATCCCTAGACTCTTTCCCTTAATTCTATTTTTAATATTCTCCTATGGAATTAATGAAATTCTCCTAGACTTTTTCTTAGAAATCTTCTATAACTAACAGATCATGGCAGTCTTAGACATTAGATCAGCTTACTCACACTTCTGGTTAATATTTTACAATTGGTTTTTCTATCCTCCTTTCTTGAGCAAGTTTGATATATTCTTTTCAGAAGGTAAGAGCTTTAAAATAACACTCTATACCTCTTTCACTGAACTTACAATGGTTTGATTCTTTGCCTTCTAGTTGAAGAATCATGCCTTACTCTAGTTCTCAAAATTATTTCTCTAAATTTTGTATTGAATTGCCCAAAACTTGAAATAACTTCCTTCCCTGCATCCTGCCCCATTTTGAAGTTCTCTAACTAGCAATATTTTCTGAAAATTTTCATTAACCTGAATCATTGCCTCTGGACTACTAAGTTATTATAACTCAGTAATCAAAATCATTCACTCTGATGTCATATTTGTGGGTCAACATACCAAATCTATCACTTACTTCCTTTTTCTGCAACAAACTTATTGTTGTTGTTGTTACTCTTTGGTGCTATCCAGTCATGGCCATCTCATAGCAACTCTCATAGGGTTTTGAATGGCTGATTGTTTTGAGATTGCTTCAGGAGTGGATTGCTATGTCTTTATCCATAACAAATTTATGTAGATATAATTCATATTCCATACAGTAGTTCACCCACTTCACTGTATAATTTATTATTAGTATTTTCACAATTTTACACTCATCCTCACTGTATTTTAGAGCATTTTCATGATCTCTACTTCTTCAAAAGAAGAAAACAAAAACCAGACTTGTTAGCTATCGCTCTCTCATACTAACATCGTAATTTCCCACTCCCCTGCTCTGTCATAGGCTACCTGTAATCTCCTTTATAACACTATAAATTTACCTATTCACCATGCCTTTTTCTTGGAACAACTTACTGCAGCAATTTTTCCACATCAGTGCATCTATCTTCCTCATTCTTTATTATAGATACAAGCTCTGTAAATCCCCTGAAGTATTATTTTCTAGCTCTTAACCTGAGGGATAAAACATTAACTGAAAACTGACAGTCTTTCTGGACTAAAGAATCAGAGACAGAGTATAATGTATTAATATCTACTGGTAAATGAGGTGTAAACCCCCAAAAAGAAAGAAAATCTATTAGGAACCCTATATATTGTGCACAAATTAGTCCCATATATCTGGTTGGCCTTTTAACTATAAATGAACCCAACACAGACTTTCTGAAAATAAAAGACTGAATTAATATTTCAGCTTCCTCCCAAGATTAAAGAGTTTTCAATCTGAGTACAGCCACATAATGACTGCTAAAACCAACCAACCAACCAAAATCAACACTCTCTGGAGGAAAAATAAAAGCAGAATTTTAAGCCTTTATAACAAAACACACACAGTGTATAGAATTCAGTTCAAAATAAGTTGAAACAAAAAGAGAATACATGACCCAGGCTTAGGGGAGATGACAAAGAAACATACAGTTAAATGACATGGATATGATGAGGAAAACATGATTAAATAAATATTCAGAAAAAAATCAGAAATATGAGAAGTACTATAAAATTTTATTTGGTAAAAGCTATCTATGAAATGACACTAGTAACATATTTAATGGTAAATGAATAAGTTCCTCCTAAATTCAAGAAATCAGGAAAAAATGCTGTCATCATTTCATCTCAGCAAAATAGTGCTCACAAGAAGACTAATGAAGGAATAAAATGCATGACAATTTTATGTAAGAAATAAGTCTATATAAAGAAGAGAATTCTACATGTGGATAATCCTTAAAAAGCTGAAAAGAATAGCAGAAATAACAGATCAGTTCAGCAAGATCCAAGCAATGTAAGTTAACTTATAAAAATAAATTTTATACAGTAGAATCACTATATTGGAAATTATATTTTCAAAATTCCATTTATAACAAAATTAAATGGTGTAACATTTTTTCAGAGGTATATTTAATAAAAGTCATGTTTAAAAGCTATAAAAGGAGTTTGTAGGGTTATACTATAAATTGAAATGGGAATATATATGTGTTCATTTCATTATTACTTCTAAGACATGTTGTTGTTGTTAGGTGCCATTGAGTAGAGTGTGACTCATAGCGACCCTATGTACAGCAGATCAAAACACTTGCTGATTCTGTGCCAGGCACACAATCTTATTTATATTTAAGCCCATTGTTGCAGACACTGTGTCAATCCATCTGGTGGAGGGTTTTCCTCTTTTTTTGTTGACCTGCCACTCTCCCAAACATAATGTCTTTCTCCAGGCACTGATCTCTCCTGACTACATGTCCAAAATATACAAGATACAGTCTAGACATTCTTGTTTCCAAGGAGCACTCTGGTTGCACTTCTTCTAGGGCAGATCTGTTGGTTCTTTTGGCAGTCCATGGTATATTCAATAGACATCTCCAGCACCACAATTCAAAAGCATCAATTCTTTTCCTGTCTCTCTTGTTTAATGTCCAGCTTTCACAATCATAGGAGGCAATTGAAAATACCATGGCATGAGTCAGATGCACCTTCTTCTTCAATGTGACATCTTTGCTTTTCAATACTGTAAAGAGATCTTTTGCCACGGCTTTTCCTAGAGCAGTGTGTCTTGATTTCTTGACTGCTGCTTCCATGGGTGTTGATTATAGAGCCAAGCAAAGCAAAATCTTGGACAACCTCAATCTTTTCTCCATTTATTGTGAATTTGCATACTGGCCCAGTCGTAAGGATTTTTGTTTTGTTGATGATTAGTCGTAGCCCATATTGAAGGCTATGATCTTTGATGTTCATCAGTAAATGTTTTAAATCCTCTTCATTTTCAGCAAGTAGTGTTGTGTCATCCGCATAATGCAGGTTGTTAATGAGTCTTCCTCCAACGCTGATGCTGCGTTCTTCCTAGTAAAGTCCAGCTTCTCCCTATTTGCTCAGCATACAAATTGAAGACATATGGTGAAAGTATACAGCCCTGACCTATCTAAAACATGTTGTTGTTGTTGTTGTTGTTGTTGTTGTTGTTGTTAGGTGCCATCAAGTCAGTATCCAACTCATAGTGACCCTCATAGGGTTTTCAATGGCTGACTGTTTTCGGGATTGCCTTGAGAGTGGATTGCCACGCCCTTCTCCCATTTTTTGCGGTGCTGGGAATTGAACTCAGGACCTCAGAGACTGCAACGCAGTGCTCTACCAACTGAGCCAAATCCCAGCCCATCTAAAACATAGATGCTACAAATATGTTTTATGGGGGAAATCAAACTGTGGAAAATAAGGTAAAATATAGTAAATTATTATTCCCTGTAGGTAAAATACACTTAGGTGTTATTGTGAATTAACACCTCATCAAGTTCACATTAGCATCTTAGTTGTTGTTGTTAGGTGCCGTGGAGTCGGTGTCCGACTCAGAATGATACTACATACAACAGACAAAACACTATTGTTAGCAATTCTCTGCTATTCATAGGGTTTTCAATGGCTGAATGTTGGGGAGTGGGTTCCTAGGTCCTTCTTCCAAGCCTACAGCACCTGGTGTTCCCAGGCAGTCTCCCATCAAAGTACTAACCAGGCCTGACCCTGCGTAGCTTCTGAGATCTGACAGGATCAGATGCCACAGGGCTACGGCTGCAGGCAGCATCTTAGTAAGCTTGAAAATTATGCCCTTATATTGTAGTTATTGTTGTTAGATGTCATTGAGTCTGGCCAACTCATAGTGACCCTCATAGAGTTTTCATTGGCTGATTGTTTCAGATTGCTTTGGGAGTGGTTTACCATATCCTTCTCCCAATTTTGCGATGCTGAGGTTTGAACTCAGGTCATCAGTGCAGCGCAGCACTCCACCACTGAGCTAAATCCCAGCCCATAATATTGCAGCAAAGTAATTTAAATCTACAACCTTCTACATTTAGACAAAATTTTCCTCACTTATAAATAACTGAGATAATGTCAATTTCCAGACCTAGGCAGCAAAGTGAATTTACTTTCCATTCATATTAAAATCAAAATTTTATTTAGAAATGCTCATGGAATAATATGACCTTCCCTATTCATATATGATCTGGCCCTGACCATATTTTCCCTCCATATGTTCTTGTCTTCATTCTGGACCTATTGATGTTCTTTTAAAATAACAATTATGTTTCTATTCCTTCTCCCCTGTTTCCTCAGATTGAAAATCTGTCAATAGTTCAACCACTTTCAGATCCCTGCTATCTCAGAGACCTCTGCTTTGACTACTCTCTTCAAATGGCATCTTCTGAAACTTTATCAAAAAAAGCTCCACCTTTTTCTATAAAATTTATGATCTTGACTATATATTTTTAAAATTTGCCTTGTAAAATATTTGTTGAGCTCTATGAAAATGCATACATTGTTTTGTTTGTTGCTATAATACTAGAGCCTAAAAGTGCATGACTCCCATGGTTTACCATTGGTGAACTGTCACTGAAAGAATGAATGAAATAAAGGGAATTAATATCACTCATAGAATCTGTAATTAATCTTTTTTAGATATGATTAAGTGTTGGGATTTAACTCAGCTGGTAGAGCGCTGCGCTGCAGTCTCTGAGGTCTCGGAGTTCAATTCCAAGCACTGCAAAAATGGAAGAAGGGCCTGGTAATCCACTCCCAAGGCAATCCCCATACAGTCGCCTTTGAAAACCCTATGAGGGTTGCTATGAGTCGGATACCAACTAGATGGCACCTAATAATAACAACAACAGATATATTTAAAGCCATTAATCTCAGAACAATTTTAAAGGATATAAGATTAACTTATACCCAACTCTATGAAAGATCAAATGTTCCATACCTCAGATTGCAATCTCAATCTACATTCACAGGATCTCTTAAATGACCCTCATTTGTTCCATCCTATACACTATTATGGTTTGAATCAAAATCTCCCCCTAACATCATGTGTTTGACTGCTAGGCCCCAGGTGGTGGTGCTGTTCTGGGAGGCTGTAGAATTTTGAGAGGAAGAGACCAGGGCCCTCAAAGAACCCAGAACAGCAATCTACCAACTGAGCTCAAGCCTAGCTACTAGCTGGCAGAAACAGTTCACCCCAAAGTAGGCCTTTGGAAGTTTTATATGGTGCCCCAAATTTGGTTGCTCCATTGGTTCCCATCTGCCACGATGTGAGTCCCATCATCAAAGGACCTGCTGACAGATGCTCCACCATACCTCTCCACTATTATGGATGGAGATCCTCTACAACAGGGGATTTTTCCCATGTCCCTTGTTTAATGTCCAGCTTTCACAATCATAGTATAAAACTGAAAATACCACGACATGAGTCAGATGCACCTTCATCTTCAATGTAACATCTTTGCTTTCAATACTCTAAAGAGTATTTGTAACAACTCTTTGTGGGGCGAGTGCCTCACACTCCGGCCTGGATGTTCGGATGGGCAATGAGCAGTGCTGCCACTCACACAGATACCAAAGACAATTCCCTTGGGACCGTCAGGTAAGGGGCACAGACTCCAGAGGCCCTTGGGACACCAGCAGAGATGGGAAAAAGGAAAAGCCTCAGGCGCTTTTGCCTTCCAGGGGCAAACACCCATGTTGGTGGTCTCTGTGGTCACAAGGAGATAGTTCTTGTTTTGTCGGTGATCAGATGGAGAGTGGGTTCTTTCCTTGTTGATGGTCATGGCGGGGAGAGCATTCCTTCCTCACTGAAGGTCCAGGCGAGAGAGCGGGAAAGCTGTTTCCTCATCGGTGGTTCATCAGTGGTCTGGATGAGAATGGGGTCTTTCCTTGATGGTGGTTGAAGACCCAGGCCAAAAGGGGAAGGTCGTGGTTAGCTGATGGTCTGGGTGAAAAAGGCGGTGTCTAATTTTTTGGTTTCCCTTGACTTCATTCCCTTGACTTCATCGGAATTGTCTAGGGCCACATATGAATTATATAATATTGTAAGTGCATGTACATAATAAGGAGAATCATGAAGAAAATAAATTCTAAGAAGCATATGATGTTAAAAGATTTTGTAAGACCACAATACTAGCTGTGCCTGTGCCACATGTAGCCTATAGGCATGCAGATTAGACATACCTGATCCATGGGCCAAAATAAATCCTTACTCCCTTAATTGTCTCTATTAGGTAGTTTGCTAAGTGCAACACAAAACTAACACATACACATTTCTGCATACATGCATGTAGACACACAATTTTTCACAATCTATTATTAGAGTTTTACTACATGCTTTAACAATAATAATCATCACTTTTCCTTAGGAAATATAACTTCTTTAGAAACATTACTAATCCTTTCTGGCACAATCCCTTCCTTCTAAAAATTATATAATGTGAAATTTAGAAGAATTCCCTTTGGTAATGGTATGGAGTGGTTACATGAAATTGCCAATGGTCATCATAATAATGTATGCAACTCTGTCTATGTTTTGGAGTAGTTTTTATAATTTAGTAAGCCTTTACTAAATTTCATCACAGTTTTGTATTACTGCATAAATTCCTAAAGGCATTTCACACATTAATAGTTATTTCATCTCCCAATTTTAATCTTGAGTATCACTTTAATTGGGTTCCTGTGAAAATGGAATCCATCTGTATATTGACATGCCTTTGACAGAAAACAAATGGTTGCCAAACATTCTGTAGAACTGCACCCATGCCAATTTGGTTTTGGCAAATATTAAGGGAAAATAAAGCACTAATAAACTTTTTGCCTAGAAAAATATTTGATGTTTATATAGTTTCTCTCATCAAAAGATATCAAACCTGTAACAAGTGAAAATCTCATTAACCTTCAACATATCCCTCTGAGAGAAGTAGAGTTCATGTATTTCTACTCCAATTTCATGGACTTTCCATTCTACCTTTCTGGGGAAAGGTCAAGCTTTTAAGCAGAGACATATACAAAACAGAAAGGAAATTGTCTTTTATCCATAGAAAATTATTTAATTCAGAACTGCACAAATATTGGATTCAAATTAAATTTTCATAGGGTTGTTTAGAACATTTTACACATGAAGACAGATATTAATGATCACATGATCCTGTTAAATGTATTGTAAGTTGATTAAATCAAACATTGTTCAGAAATATTTGGGCTGAACATTTTAAATTAATTTTACTATGGGTCCTTAAATGTATCTCAAATATATTTTCATGAGTGGAAATTTTATTGCTGTTGTTGTTAACTGCTATTGAGTTGTTAGGTGCTGCTGATTAATATGGACCCTCAGGATTTTCAATGGCTGACTCCCAATTTTGGGAGTGCACTACCACATCCGTCTCCCATTTTTGTGGTGCTGGGGATCAAACCAGAAAGTTTATTAGTTTATTCATTAATTGATTTAAAATAAATCATGAATAAACACTATAGGTCAAAAACTAATCTTGGAATTTGCATTTCTCTGACCCTGCTGATTTATTAGTTTCCAACTGCTGCATACCTCTCAGAATCAAGTAACCCACCCCCATTTCCTCTATATTACAATGACTCACATATGTGGTCCATAGACCAGAAGTTCCAGTATCAACAGAGTACTTTTCCCACAAAACAAATCTCCAGGCTTCAGAACAAACGTACTAATCAGAAGTACTAGGTGTTGAGCCCATCAGTCAAGGTTTAAGCTCTGATTCTGATATATGCTAAAGTTTTAGAATTACTGTTTTATGTACTTTTCTTTATCATACCCATGAAAATTATATGCTAGTGGTTTACATTCATATTTCTCAACATAAATAGTGCTCATGACATTATATCTATAATAATATTTAATGAAACTGTTTCTGAAATTCATCTGTTCTTGTTAGGCACATTGAGTTGGTCTGATTCATAGCAATCTTATATATAACAGAAGGAAACACTATCTGACATCATGCTATGCACATCTTTTTTATGCTTAAGACCACTGTTGCAGCCTGTATCCATCCGTCTAATAGAGGATCTTCCTTTTCTTTTACTGACCCACCACTCTGCAAAACATAATGTACTTCTGTAGGGATTCATCCTTCCTGCCAACATGTCCAAAACACCTAAGATGCACTCTAGCCATCCTTGTTTCCAAGGAGCACTCTGTTGTTAGGTGTTGTAGGGTCAGGTCTGACTCATAGCAACCCTGTGTACAACAGACAAAATGCTTCCCACAACTGTACCACTCCCAGCTTCTCTGCTATTCATGGGGGTTTTGATGTCTGATTCCTTTTTGGGAATGGCTACCAGGTCCTTTTCCCAAACTTGTAGCATCTGTTATTCCAAGGCTGTCTCCAATCCAAGTACTAATCAGACCTGCCCCTCCTTAGCTTCTGAGATCTTACAGGACTGGGTGCCAGGGTGGTAGAGCTGCAGGCAAGGAGCACTCTGGTTACACTTAATTGCCTAAATTGATATTGTTTAAGTGATTATGTAGCCTAACATAGAAATATGTATTGAAAATAATGTGTAAATATGCCTTATGTTCGACAAATAACTTTTATAGAACATTTATTTTAGAAAGTGAAAATCATATAGCATCTTTTTGTCTTTATATTAAATCTTATTACCGAAACAATGGTAGAAAGAAACAAACAGGATACTGAAAGATTATAATGGAGGTTAATGTACTGCAATACACAAGTCTGATATTGTCAGAGAAGTCTTCTCTAAGGATCTAAAATTTAAATAAAGATTACAAAAGAGAAAAGAATCTAGGCGTATACAGAAAAAGGAATTGTATTTTTAGGATGCACATAATAGCTGTACAAACATTGAGGTGCATAAAAGACTGTGTCAATGTATGCTATTGTCATTGCTAGGTGCCATAGCAATCCTCTATACAAGAGAATGAAACACTCCCTGACACTGTGCATGCCTAGAATATTGTCAGTGTTTCTCTGCTATTCACAAGGTTTTCAATGGGGGATTGTTTCAGGAGTGGGTTGCCAGGTCCTTCTTTCTAGCCTGCAACACCTGGTATTCCCAGGTAGTCTCCCATCTAAGGACTAACAAGGTGAAACCTGCTTAGCTTTGGAGATCAGGCAAGATCAGATGTCAGGGTGTTATAGCTACAAAAGATGCACTCTAGCCATCCTTGTTTCCAAGGAGCACTCTGTTGTTAGGTGTTGTAGGGTCAGGTCTGACTCATAGCAACCCTATGTACAACAGACAAAATGCTTCCCACAACTGTGCCACTCCCAGCTCTATTCCATGCTTCTCTGCTATGTATAAGGACTTTTAAAAAGGCCAGTTGGTGCTTAGCTCAGTGGAAAAAGTGGAAAGATAAGAGAAATGGAAGAGATATGTAGGAGTCAGATACATACTGTTTAAGGTAATACATGCAAAATGCACACATATTACATGAGTCAACATTTTTCCTTTCTATTACTAAATAGTAACCAATATAGTAGCTAATTGTATTAATTTAGTTATTTGTTTATACACAGGATAAAAGTCCAAAGTAAATGCAATAATGGGAGAAGGACATGGCAGGCCACTCCTGAAACAATTCTGAAACAACTAGCCATTGAAAATCCTATGAAGGTGGCTAAGAGTAGTACCAGACTTGATTGTACCTAACATCAACAACACACAAAGAGAGAACCTGTTATCCCACTCCCAAAACAATTAGCCATTGAAAACCTTATGAATAGCAGAGAGACATTGTCAGATATAGTGTCAGAAAATGAGCCCCTGCATTGGAAGGCACACAAAAGATAATTGGGAAAGAGTTGCCTCCTAAATTAGAGTCTACCTTAATGACAGAAATGGAGTAAAGCCCCAGGAACCTCCATTTGTTGATGTGATACTAATCATAATAAGGAACAACTGTAAACAACCATTAATAATTTGAACATGGAAGGTACATACTATGAATGTAGAAAAATTATAAATCATCAAAAGGTAAATAGAATGCAAACACATCAACATTCTAGGCATCAGTGAGTGAAAATCATGAAAATTGACTACAATAGGTCATTTTGAAACAGATAATAATATGGTCTACTATGCTAAGAATGACAAATTAAAGAGAAGTGGGGTTGCTTTAATCATTTAAAAAGACATTGCAGATCTGTCTTGAAGTTCAATGCTGTCAGTGATAGAATAATATCCATACACCTATAAGGAAGGCCAGTTAATATGACTATTACTCAAATTTTCACACCCACCACTGAGGCTACAAATGAAGATATGGAAGATATTTACTAGCACTTGACATCTGAAATACATCAAGCATGCAATCAGAATGTACTGATGATTACTGGTGACTAGAATACAAAATCTAGAAACACAGAAGATGGCTTAGTAGTTGGATAATATGGCCTTAGTGACAAAAACAATGCTGGAGATCACATGATAGATTTTTGTCAGGCCAATGACTTTTTCATTTCAAATACAATTATTCACCAACATAAACAGTGATTATACACATTCTCCAGATGGAAAATAAACAATAGTGGCTACTTTTGTGGAAAGATAAAAGGAATAGCTCAATATCAAATATAAAAATGAGAGCAGAGGCTGATTGTGGATCAGATCATCAACTGCTCACACACAGGTTCAAATTGAAAATAAAGAAAATTAGAACAATTGTATGAGCCAAGTTATGACCTTGAGTATATCCCACCTGATTTCAGAGGCCATCTTAAAAAAAGAACAGGTTTGACGAGTTAAAACACGAATGATCAAAGACCAGACAATCTGAGGCATGATATCATGGATATCATTCATGAGGAAAGCAAAAGGTTATTACAAAGGCAGGAAAAAAGAAAGATCAAATTACATGTTAAAAGAGTCTCTGAAACTTTCCCTTGAATTTCCAGGAGCCCAGAAGTCCAGCAGTGAAAGGAAGACATGACAAACTAAAGAGAAGAGTTCAAAAGGCAATTCACAAAGACAAAATCAGATATTTGAATCACATGTGCAAAGAGCTGGAGATAGAAAGACACAATGGAAGAAGACACTGTTTTTCTCAAGCTTAAAGAATTGAAGAAAAAATTCAAGCCTTGTGTGGTAATAGTGAAAGATTCTACAGGGAAAATATTAAATGACAATGGAAATAACAGAAGATGGAAGGAAAAAAAGAATTATTATACCAAAAGGAATTGGTAGATGACCAGCCATTTCAAGAGGTTGCATATGATCAGGAATAAGAGGTACCGTAAAACAAAGTGGAAGCCTCCTTGAAGGAACTTGTGAAATAAAAAGCTACAGGAATTGATGGAATATCAATTAAGATATTTCAACAAACAGATGCAGCACTAGAGGTATTCACTTGTTTATACCAAGAGAATTGGAAAACAACTACCTGGCCAACTGACTGGAAGAGATCCATATTTATCCTTCTTCCTAGGAAATGGGATCCAACTGAATGTGGAAACTCTCAAATGATCATTAATTTTACATACAAGCAAAATTTTGCTAAAGATCATTCAAAGTGATGGCAGCAATAGATAGTCAGGAAACAGGCAGAAAATCAAGGTGGATTCAGAACCAGGAATGGAACCAGGGACATCATTGCCTCTGTCAGATGGATATTAGGCAAAAGCAGAGGATACCAGAAGGATGTCTATCTATGTGTTATTGACTATGTAAAGGCATTTGACTGTCTATCATAATAAAATATGGATAACATTGTGAAGAATGGGAATACGAGAGCACTTACTTGTACTCATGAGGAATCTGTACATGGACCATTCAAACAGAACAAGGAAACACTGCATAGATTAAAGTAGAGAGAGGTGTATGTCAGGGCTATATCCTCCCACTATACCTCTTCAATCATTATTCTGAGTAAATAATCTGAGAACCTAGACTCATTAACAGCCTGCATTATGTAGATGAAACAACTCTTCTTTCTGAAAGTGAAGATTGAAGCATGTACTGAAGAAGATCAAAGAATACACCCCTCAGTATGGACTGTGCCTCAATATAAGCAAAATAAAAATCCTGACAGCTGGTTCGTAAGCAATTTCAAAATAAATGGAGAAAGATTGAGGTTGTCCAAGATTTTGTTTTACTTAGTTCTACAACTAACACCAGTGAAAGCACCAGTCAAGAAGTCAAATGATGCATTATTGCACTGGGAAAAGCTGTTGCAAAAGATCTCTTTAAAGTGTTGAAAAGTAAAGATGTCACACTGAAGACTAAATTGTACCTGACTTACACCTTGGTATTTTCAGATGAATCATACAATTGTGAAAGCTGAATACTGAATAAGGGACACAGGAGAATAATTTATGTTTTTGAATTATGGTGTTCTAGGTGAATATTGAATATACCATGGACTGCCTAATGAACCAATAGAACTATCCTAGCAAAAGTGCAAAAAGTGTGCTCCTTGGAACCAAGAATGGCTAGACTGTGCCTGATGTATTTTGGACATTTTGTCATGAGATCCCAATCCTTGGAGAAGAACATCATATTTGGGACAGTGGCAGGTAAAAATAAAAAAGGAAGACCCTCAACTAGATGGGTTGATGCAGTTTCTGCAACAATAGACTTAAACCCAAAAAAGATAGCTGGTGTAGTGGTGCACGCCTGTAATCCCAGCAACTCAGGAGGCAGAGGCAGGATTATGGCAAGTTCGAGACCAGAGGCAAGTCTGTGTAATTTAGTGAGACCCTGTCTCAAAAAGTAAACAAGTGGGCTGAGAGTGCAGCTCAGTGGCACAGCATGTACAAAGCATGCAAGCGTGAGGCCCTGGGTTCAACCCTGAGTACTGAAAAAAAAAAAAAAAAAAAAAAAAAAAACAGAAAATGATCCTGTGCCTGTCACAGAATCAGGGAGTGTTTTTTCTGCTGTACATATGGTCTCTATGAGTCAGACCCAATTCAATGGTAATTTACAACAGTAACAATACAAGGACAATAACTAAACAAAACTAAATGGGAAAAAGTACCAACTGTAGAATGTAAAACTTACAACTTAACAGATATGTTAAAATTGTGAAAAACCAAAACATTAAAATAAGATATTGCATTATTTATCATAGTCAAATATTTGAATTGTTACAATTTTATATTGAAATAATCTTCTGATTAAGATTTATAATGACAAAGAGTTAAGAAAGCAAATATTAAAAATATTTAATGTATTTATAACCTTTGGGAACAAATGAATTTCTTAGTACAGACAAAATACTAAAATTGAAGAAAAGTTTTAATTATATTTTAAAAGTCTGGGGTTCAATGAAAAGTTTTTAAATTTTTTTACGTTTACCTATGACAAAATTCAGTCTTTTTGAGGTGCAGTTCTTTGAGTTTTGACAAAGATATAGCCACCTCCATATTTGAGATATACTCACCAAAAATAATTACTCATGTTTCCCCCATGTTGTTTAGAACTTTCCATCTCTTCTAACCCCTGACAACCATTAATCTCTTTGTTCCTAATGATTTCACCTTCTCCAGAATGTCATACAAATTCAGTCATGCAATATGTAGCCTTTTGAGTCTGTCTTCCTTCTTTTTCTATTCTTTTTATTACTGTATATTAGTTATACAAAGTAATGGGTTTCACTATGACATTTTCATACATGTATATAATAGATTTTCATCAAATTTACCTCCTTTATTATCATCTTTGGTCCCCGTCTCCTCTCTTCTGCTGGTCCCCTTCCTCATCCTAAATAGTACCCCTTCTACTTTCATCTCTATACTTTTTAAGTCTGCATTCCATAAATAAGAGGAAATATGTGATAATTGTCTTTGTTAGACTTGCTTATTTGCCTTACCATGAGGATTTCCAGCTCCATTTATATTTCTGCAAGTAATCTGATTTTGCTTTTCCTCATGGATAAATAATACACAATTGTGTATATATACCATATTTTCTTTAACCATTCATGCATTGATAGGTATCTAGGTTGATTGCATACCTCGTGAATAGGGCCATGATATACATGAGAATGCAGGTAATGCTATCATATGCTGACCTTGATTTCTTTAGGTATATACCCAGAAATAGTATATCTGGAACATATAGTAGTTTTACTTTTGATATTGGGGGAAATCTCTGGCAGATTAATTTACTTTTCCACCAATAATATGTAAGTAATTTTTCCCCTTCAGTCCTAGCCTTGATTTGCTGTTGTTGTTTTGATGGAAGCTATCTTAACAAGAGTGAGATGGAATCTCAATGTACTTTGAATTTGCATTTCCCTGGGGTCTAAATATGTTGCACAGTTTTTGCATATACTTACTCATGATTTGTACTTCTTTTGAGAACTGTCTCTTCAATTTCCCTTTTATTGATGAGATTATTTCTTCTTTTGGTGTCTTTGTGAGTTCTTCTTATATTCTGTATATTAATCTCCTCTCAGATGAATAGCTGATAAAAAATTTCCCCAATTCCATATGCTATTTCATTACCCTGTCAATTATTTCCTTTGCTATGAAGAAGATTTCTAATTTCATTCAGTATTGTTTTCCTTTCTTGGTATTATTTCTTGAGCTATTGGAGTCTTACTCAGAAAATCATTATTTTTTCCTATATTTTGAAATTTTTCTGCCATGTTTTCCTCTAGTAGTTTCTAATATTAGGTCTTTCATTAAGGTATTTGATCATTTTAATTGACTTTTGTGCATGATGAGAGATCGGGATCTATTTTCAGTCTCCCATATGTGGCTGTCCAGTTTTCCCAGCACCATTTGTTAAAGAGGCTGTCTTTTCTCCAGTGTATGATTTTGGCATCATTATCAAGAATCAGATGGCTATACCTATGTTGGTTTATTTCTGGTTCCTCTTCTATTCTATTTTTCTACATGGCTGTTTTTGAGTATTATACTGGTTTTGTTACTGTGGCTCTATTTAATTTGAAATAAGGTATTGTGATACTTTCAGCATTATTCTTTTTCTCAAGATTGTTTTGGATATTCACGATCCTTTTTGCTTCCAGTTAAATATTTTCAACCTCTCTGATTGCATATATTTTTCTTTCTCTTCTGTTTATATTATTCCCTTAATGATCTTCTGCAATTCTGGGCTAATGGTCATAAATTGTTTTAGTTTGTGCTTATCATAAAAGTTCTTTATTTCTCTTTTGATTTTAAATGATAATTTTGATCACTTGTTTCCAGGAATTTTATTTTAGGGTATGAAATATATCAATTCATGTTCTCCTGGTCTTTGGGGCTTCTACTTAGTTGTCTACTGTTATTCTGCTAGGTTTATCTTTGCAAATATTTTGACACTTCTCTCCTTCAACCTTCATTATTATTTCTTTGCTCAGGATTCTCACCATTTTAACTATGTGATATGGAGAGGTTCTTTGTTGATCAAATTTATTTGGCATTCTAAATGCCTCCATTCGTTAGATATCTATTTCTTTCCATAGATTTGGGGATTGTTTTCTGCTGTAATTTGATTGGATAGATTTTGTATGCATTTAGTCTGCATCCTGATTCACTCTTAAACACCACAGATTTGTAGGTTTGGTCCCTTATTTGTGGCCCAGGTCTTGAATAATTTGGTCATAATTATTGAATATAATATATGTGAACTTTGTCTTAGGTCCCTGGTTTTCTTTCTTTCACTTCATCTAGTCTATTGATGATGTTTTTCATTAAGTTTTTCCTTTGATTTACTGAGGTTTACATTTCCAATATTTTCACTGTCTTTTATTTTTGCAGAATCTCCCTTTGTTGAATTTCTCATCCAAGTTATTGAATTTCTCATCTCTTTAATTAGTATTTTTGTTTCATTCTTCTGTTTATTGGAATCCTCTTTGAGGTCACTGATTATTTTTAAAACTAGACTTTTGAATTATTTTCTGGCATTTTCACCATTTTAATAAATTTGAATTAAGCTACTGATGAGTTATGAATTTTTAAAGGAATCTTGTTGGCTTTCATGTTGGAATTTTTATAAAAAATCTGATGGCTATATCTATCTGGACTTATTTCTGGGCCATCTTCTATTCCATTTGTCTAAATATCTTGTTTTGTATGAGTTTTCATTTTTTTCATATTTCTTGTGTTACTATGTTGTAATCAGCAGTCTGTGAGGAGAGATGTCTTTTCCAGTTTTATATGAGGATCATTTTATTGTATAGCTAGCTCTTAAGGGATCAATTGCCTGCAGCCATAGCACTGTGGCATCCAATCCCACCAGATCTGGGAAGCTAAGCAAGGTTGGTCCTGGTTAGTATTTGGATGGGAGATGGCCTGGGAATACCAGGTGCTGTAGTCTTAGGAGAACAACCTGGAAGCTCACTCCTGAAAAATAATCAGCCATTGAAAACCTTATGAATAGCAGAGAAGCATTGACAATAGTGTTTCATCTGTTGTACATAGGGTTGCTATGAGTCAGACACTGACTCAACAGCACCTAACAACAAGGGTTCAATCTTCAATACCACTCAAAGAGGAGGAAACAAACTGCTATAACAGCAACAACATAAAAATAAACATGATATATAAATATGATAAAAATATAAAGACATCTAGTATAGCATCAATAACACATATGCACACACACAAAATGACAAAACAATGTAGAATAAACTATGACATGAAAAGTTAATAAAAGCAAAGTAACAATAATAAAATAATAAAATAAAGAATGTAAAGAAATAAAGAGGAGAAGCAAGCATACATAGAGGAAAAGAAGAGTAAAGAAAAAGAATATGAAGATGAAAAAGAAGAAAAAACATAAAAACATGCTTACAAAATAAAAAAATCCATAAAGAAATTAGATGAAGGCATAAAGATAAATAAAAAATAAAGATTTGCAAAGTAAATGCTAAATATACAGCAAAAATAAAAAGACAATGTATTGGAAAATCTTCATTCTGGGTCTTCTGGTATTAGAATCCATCAGGTATTGGTGGAAGGGGGATCAGAGCTGGAGTCTATCATAGCTTCTCTCTCTCCTTCCTACAGAGACTGGTGTTGTATGTGGGCTGAGGGCCAGGCTGATCAAGGTCATGTTGTCAATGACAGACCTTCATTCACTAGATAGGTTTTCCTTCTTTGCATAGTGGGAACCCCTGCTATTTTCAATAAGCTTTATGCCCCATGGCCAAGAACAGGTTCCTACTCAATCCAGAGAAAAGCCCCCTACACTCTTTGCTCCCAGGGGCACCAAATGTGTAAAACAAGAGGTGTCCCTGTAGTGTGTCAGGGACTTGGGCAAGCAAATAGAGAACTGAGGGAATTGGACAATATGCCTGCAGATTCTAGAGCTTTGAGATCTCACTTATTGTAAACCACCATGTGGGAAGGAGGAAAGAAGAAATATCTAGTGAACCCCAGAACCTGGACTTGGAGTTCTCAGTTCTGCCTGGCAGTAAACCATATAGTGGGGTAAGTGAGCTCTGGAGGCCCAGTAATCTGCCAAACATAGGCTCAGAGCTCTCAGTCTGTACAGTAATATGCAGGCAATGGGGTTCACTCTTCACCATAGAGAGTGGGGCGACTAATATCTGTGCACTCCACAACCTGAGCTACCTGCTGCTTAAGTTTCTCAGTAGGTCCATATTGGATACTTCCCATCTCCACACCTACCTCTTGTGACTCTCTCCCACTCAGACACTGAGGAATGGTGCCCTGGCCTCTCTGACTTGTAATTGTTTCTTTTTTTAGGTTTCCAAAGTAGCTCATTTTTCAAACAATAAGCCCCTCTCAAGATGGTACCTAAGTACAGCACTGTGAGTGGCAAAGGATTTCTTCTCCAGTGCTAGCCTCTCATGCAGGAGACTAAAGCCCTGCACTAGATTTAAGGCTTATGAGAAGTATGATTTCCTACTGTGGCTATTCTGCCCATCTGTTGTCAACAGGGCAACATAGATTACCTTGTAGTTGTGGTTTTGGTTTCCCATCTGACCCCAACGAAAGAGGGATGGAGTTGTGGACTGTTTGCTACTATTCTCTGCATCTCCTTTCTGTTTCTCCATTTTTTTTTTTTTTTAGCTGTCCTGATACCTCTTTCTTGATTCCCAAATGTTCTTCCTCTCTTTCTCTCCTTGGAATACAGCTTCTCTTGTTACTCTATGTTATGGTTTAAATCTATGATGTCTCCCAAAGTTGATATGTTTGAATGCTGTTTCCCCAGGTGGTAGCACTGTAATGAGAGGCTATGGAACTTTAGGAGATTAGACCTGACTCGTGGAAGCAGATAACCAATCACCAGGGGTCCACTTCGGCGTTTTACAAAGGCCCCATTTCCAGTGGGTCTCTGTTTCCTACTGTCATGATGTGAAGTCTTTTGCCATAGGCCCTACTACTAAGCACCCCCACCACTATGGACTGAAAGTCTCTGAATCATGAGACAAGCAAATGTATCCTTCTTCCTTCTCTGTCAGGTATTTTGCCACAGGGATGAGAAAAGTAAACAATACACCCTGACTCTTTTCATCCATGAGCTCACATGAAAGAAACTACAGATCTGCCATCTTGTCCCAGACGTCCTCAAAGACACTTCTGACTTCTTTAATTTACCTTAACACATTTACAACTTAGACATGTTGTTCCATGAGTCGTTTGTTTCCTTCTATTGCTTAATAATAGTTCACTGTACACACATAGTGTGGTTTCTTTACCTGAACACCATTGGATAAACATCTGGGTTGTTTCCAGATTTGGACAATTATGAATAAAACTGATTTAAGCGTTTACATACAGGTTTTATGTGAATAATCAGTTTTCATTTTTCTTAAACATCTTGGATTAAGACAATTTGGTAATAAACTCTATAGTTCCTAAACTTTATAAGAAACTGCAAAACTGCAAACCTTTCCCACAGTGGCTGCACAATTTTCATTCCCACAAGTACTTACTACAACTAATGTTTGAGAGTTTCAGTTCCTCTGTAACCTCTGTAACCATGGTAGCACATGGTATTCTCATGATTTTTTAACAGTCATTTTAATATGTATATAATGGTATTTCATTTTGTTGTGGTATAAATTTGAAACTTCCTAATACTGCATATATATTTTATGTGTAAAATTTACACACATCTTTTTGCTCGTGCCTGTTTAGTACTTTCACCCATTTTTAACTTGCCTTTGTTTTCTCATTATACAGTTTTGATAATTATTATATATCTTGTATACAAGTCAATTATCTGTGATTTTTACATATTTTCTTGCATCCTAGGACATCATTTCTTTAACATTTTCATTCAAAAGACAGAATTTTAACATTGTAATTAAGTAAAATTTGTCATGTTTAATGGATCATGACTTTGGTGTGTGTCTAAGAAATCTTTGTCTATTCCAAGGTAATATATTTTCTATTATATACCTATTTTGGGAACATCATAAGGTACAATCATTTGGAAACCAGGTTTGCAGTTTCATGTAAAGCTAAACATATACCAGTCATATCACTCAACCATTCAATATATTGTTGTTGTTGTTATTGTTAGGTGCCCTCAAGTCAGTGTCAGACTCATAGTGACCTTAGGTACAACAAATGAAACACCATTGTCATACCGCTCTGCTATTCATAGAGTTTTCAATGACTGATTCTATTTTGGGAGTGGGTTGCCTGGTCTTTCTCCCAAGCCTACAGTACCTAGTGTTCTCAGGTGGCCTCCCATCAAAGTACTAACCAGGCCTGACCCTGCTTAGTTTCCAGGCTCTGATGGGATGGGACACCACAGTGTTCGGATGCAGGCATTCAACGTGTGGGTAGTTTTAAAATGGATGAAGTCACATGCTGATTCAAAGATTTGTTCATGAATATTCATATCAGCATTACCTTTAATAACCAAAAACTACCAACAATTTGAATAGCCATCAAATGTGAATCTGTATACACATTGTGATATACTCCTATAATAGAAAAATACTCAGTAACACAAAGAATAATTTTTTTAATGCATGTCACAAATAATTCTCAATGTAATTATGCTAGGTGAATAATGCAAGAAAAAGAATACATATTTTATTATTCTATCTATAAAATACTAGAAAATGTAAACTAATGCATTATGACAGAAAGCAAGAGCATTGTTCTCTAAGGATGGATAGAAGTGGTGAGGAAGCCTACATTAAAGTTTGTTGTAAGTAGATGTTGCAGGTTTTGTATATGTTCATTATCTAAATTGTGGTTGTGGGCTCATGGATGGGAATATATATGTGTGTGTATGTGTGTGGGTATACATATGTTTATGTGTCAAAACTTATATTGTTTAATATCAAGTATATCTCACTGAAGCTCTTTAAAATCATACATTTAACAGAAAAAATCAATAACAGTAATTTTGAGGAAATTCTTGATTAATAGGTTATAAATATTAAAAATTTTGGTCATTTTGACATATTAGTTAGGGACATCATTTAGGGAAGTGACTTTGATATCTAACAATTAGATGTCATAACTACAAATCTTTACCATGTATTTCTAGCCTTTATATCATCATTTTCACAGAAATAGTTTAGTTCTATACTCAGGTTGATTACAAAATAAGTTGTTCTCACTATTTACACACCTATCACATAAATGAAAATATGAGCATTTGCTCATAATCATTCACAATTTATATTTTATGTAGAAAAATTACAACATTAACTTTGTACATTCATTGATGAAAATTGAGATTTTTTTTTCTTACATCCTCAATCCTAGTTAGAAGTATGCATTTTGGGAAGAGCTGGAGAATGCCCATGGTACAAATTTTACTTGAAAGAACGCCTGAATCTTGAAGCAGAGTTTAGATTGTGAGAAAAAATAGCAACATTGGGAAGCAATTTTGCTTTTTAGCATTCTTACTCTTGAGAAAATATCTGATAAATAAAAATACATGTACCATTTCCTGGCAAAAACAAAGACTTAGACAAGTTACCTAGGGATATTTATGATACATCATGTCAAAATCAATAAAACTATAGGAAACCACCTTTTCCTACAAATCTCTTAAGGATATTCTACTGTATTTTTCTTTGTGTTTCAGTTCTATAACATCTGAATAAATGTCCACAACAAGTTTTAAAAAGTAATATGCTTAGTCCACCAGTATGTCTTTAAATACACTAAATATTGGTGCTTGTTATTGATTGCTGCTGCCTGCCTAGTAACTAAGGAAATGGATAGCTTGCTCATGGAAAGCAACTGCATATTCTGTCTCAGTAGTCAGAGAATGTTTTGGAGAAAAAGCATTCAGAGAAAAATGTCACAGAACAAAGAAGGACAAGGTCTGGACACCTTATTTCTCCAGACATTTCTTATGTGCCTTCAGGTGTAACCCAATACACCTTCTCTCTGATTGCATCCTTATAATAAAAGATTGGTGACCAAGGATTTTCCCTTGTTATAATGATGATGAACTTTCTTAAGCTTATTCATCAGGCCCCGTATTTCTCTCTGAGGCATTTTTGCATAACCTTTTGAGTTGTAATGTCTTCCTTGCTTTCTCAGTGCTATCATTACATTTGCCATCATGATTGTGTATTTCCCTGAGCCATTCTTTGCCATGGCTCCTGTCTTACCATTACATGTTGTTTTCTCTTTATTCCTTGATTCCAAAATAGTCTTTTGTGGTAGGACTTTTTCATTTTTTTATTACGAGGTTTAGATTTACTGAATAAATTAGCAGATGATGCAGAATTTCCATGTACTTTATCTCTCCCACATCCAATTTCCCAATATTCTGATTTTGTTTTCAGTTTGTTTCTTTATTATGCAAATATGATGCTTCTGATGTTATTTCCTTCATTGATTAATGGTTTTAAATGATTCTCACTCATTTTCTATCATCATTCATCTTCCACAAGTCATTTGTAATGGAACAAACTATAGCAAGGAAATGAGAAGGAGGTAATTTCTTTCTTTCTTTCTTTCTTTTTTTTTTTTTTTTGCCTTTTTTATTGGAAATTTTTAATGTACACCTTAATGTGATTCATTCTAAAATGCTTTTCATTGTGACATTTCCATATATCTATCTTGTTGTACATTACCCAGATAAGTTCCCCCTTACTCTCTTGTGCACTTCCTCCCCCATCCCACCCCCCACCAAAGACTTCTCTTCCATTTGCTTGTCTTTTTATGGTAATATTTTTCTATATGTCCTTGGGTTTCAATTATGTTTAAGATCAAAACTTTTTCTATAGTGAACTTTGTTTTTATATTGTCAGTACTATTACATGAATATTCTAGCCCATCTATATTAATACCATTCTTTGGTATTATTGGTGTTATTATAATTATTTCTAGGACTATTAAAGTAAAAATGTATTGTTGCTTCAGTTTTTAACATGTTATTGCTTTTTTAAAAAAATCAACTGAGACCAATTTAAGCCACAGAATTTAAAATATTAGTGTCTTCAAATGTAGAATTTCATATCTTTAACTTCACTTTCACACAGATCTTGTACTTCTTATCTCTTTGAGACTTGTGCAAGGTTGTGTTTCACTAAATCTTCATATCATCCACAAAATGTCAGTGATTAATAATAGTGATAATGTGTTTTTACTCTCACATTTAAGATTTGTGTTTGGAGACTTTGGTCCACATGCTTCATTCTGGGGCTGAGGATAACAGAACAGGGGTTACTCAATGAGTAGATTTCCATGAAAATGACAAACACCCACAACAGCAAGTACATTTAGAGACCCTACGTGGATTGCAGCTACTGGATAAAGCAAGTCACATGGCCAAGCCCAAAGTCAACGACTGGACAGGACAAGACACTACTCTCTTCCCTACACAAGGCTAAATGCTAGCATCAATCCAGTGAGGAAGTATACTCCTCCTATTATTGAAGGTGGGTATGTTAAATAGTGAGCATTTTCTGAGAAAGAATCTAATCCACCATACCAACTAGAGTGTTTACAACTTTTTTCATAAGTTAAAATTTGAAAGTAAAATAGTAAGCAGTTTTAAATAGTGTTTTAGTGAGAAAGACATATTGATTCATTTTCCCATAAAAAACTAGTTACATATGGAGATTATAATCAATTTTTAAATTACATTTTGAGTTAAGTAGATTTGAAGACTGGCGTGAAACCAAACCACCATGAATAGCATTATTTATGTGTTCCAAGTTAGAAGAGTTCAACCTATAAGCAGTTTTTGGAAGGAAAATAGCATTTTGATAATAGATTGTATACAATGTCATACTTTTTCATACTTCCATAGAACATATATAATTTTATTTTTGATTGAAATGATAGAAGCTTAGAATAAGCTGTGAGTTTATATAAATGTGCATTTCCCAAAGGTCTGCATAAAAGTATATAGCCCACAGCTCACATCATTTTCATTTATATAAAGTGACCTCAGAGAATCTTCTATACTGTCCCTTGTAAAATTATAATATTTGACACTATGTGTTATATTTTGGATCACCAATGTTCCCTAAAGGCTCATGTGTTGAAAGCTTGGTTCTCAAAGCAAAAGTGTTCAGAGATGGGGCTGTGGAAAAATGACTGGATTATGAGGAGTCTAACTTCATCAATCTATTAATCCATTGATGGGTTCATAATGTGATGGGTTATTGAGAGACCAGCGATGGAAATTTAGGAAGTGGGACCTAGCTGAGAGTAGCTGGTCCTTGGAGGCATGCCTGTGTGGGCTACATCTTGCCCTGAGTCCCTTCCTAGCTGCCTCTCTGTGTCTGTCTGCCACAAGGTGAGACACTCTGCTCCATCACATTCTCCCTACCATGATGTTCTGCCTCACCATGGGCCCAGAAGCAATGGATCCAGGTGAACATGGACTGAAGCCTCTAAAATAAGTTAAAAATCAGCCTTTTCTCCCTTAAGTTGATTTTCTCAGGTATTTTGTCACAGTGATGTAAAGCTGACTACTATAATCTATGTTCAACTTTTAAATTTTCTGTTTATCTATTTGCCTGCAGGCATAGCACTGTGGCATCTGATCCTGTCAGATCTTGGAAGCTAAGCAGGGTCAGGCCTAGTTGGTAGTTGGATGGGAAACAACCTGGGAACACCAGATACTGTAGGCTTGGGAGAAGGACTGGGCAACCCACTCCCAAAAATCACTCACCACTGAAAACCCTATGAATAGCAGAGAAGCACTGATAAAGTGTTTCCCCTGTTATACATAGGGTTGCTATGAGTAGGATACCAACGTGTTGGCACCTAACAAGAACAACAATTTGTCATTTATGGTACATCATAGACTTTTATAAAATAGACAGTGGTTCAATGTGGTCTTTAAGAAAAAGAAAGCTAAAGCAGAATATGCAACTTCACACTTAGACTATAGCCAGGAGATTTATACTTATCTTAGTATTCTTTCTCTGAAGTATTCAGGTGACCCAAGGGCACATTTTTTTCTAAAATCAATTCTATGATGCTATGAGAAAAAATATAGGTGGTGCACAGATTCATATTCATTTCTTCTTCTTCTTCTCTCTCTCTCTCTCTCTCTCTCTCTCCCTCTCTCTCTCTCTCTCTCTCACACACACACACACACACACACACACACACACACACACAGTAAGGACAATATGTATGGGTTAGCCAAACTGCCTTGATATTTAATTAGGCCCTGTAATAACCATGAACTAATTTATTTATTGCACATTTCATTCACCTATGTATATTATTATTAAAAATAAAATTAACATAAATTTAAACACCCAAAAATCTTAGAAAAATCTAAAATATTTATATATGCAACTAGTTCTTTCAGATTGTCTAAGTAGGCAATTTATTCTCACTATAATGAAAGATAATTTTTTTACCTGTTATTTTTATCTTTCTTCAAGTTGTTTTTGGTGCCCTTGAGTCATTTCTGACTCACAGCAATCTTCATAGAGTTTTCCATGGCTGTTTGTTTTGGGATTGCTTTGGGAGTGAGCTACATGTCCTTCTCCCAGTTTTGCAGTGCTGGGAATTGAACCCAGGGCCTCAGAGAACACTCAGAGCAGCACTTTTCCAACTGAGCTAAATCCCATCCCTTCTTCAACTAAGTTGAACTAATTTTAATATGGTCTTCCTAATCCAGATAAACATGTCTAAAATGTCGTGTCATCTTTAGTATCCAGATTTATTTTAATACTATTCAATAATTATAAAGTGTCATAATTTATAAACAGGTAACAATACATAAATTATATATTATTGAATCTAACCCAAATCTTTTCCACAGGTTTAGTAAGCTACAAAATCAAATGCAGATTAGAATCTTGTGCAGACTGGAATCTCAGGACTGCATGCAATTCTAATCTGCATACAATTTTGTAGCCCTTTAAAACTGGTGAAAGGGTATGGATTCAATTCAAGAATATATGATATATATTAAATAATTTTTCCCAGAATTTAAGATTTGATTCCAATTAAGCTTATTTAAGCTATAGTATTAGTCCATTTTTCATTTTTATAATGAAAATGCAGAGGCAGGCTAACTTTATAAAAGAAAGAGGTTTATTTAACGCACAGTGCTAAAAGTTCAAGGGTGAGTACTCTTATAGGCTCAGCTGTGATAAGGAGGTGGTGGCATATGGGACCACAATAGTGGGAGTGCATGTGGGAGGAAGAGAGCACATTGCCAGACAGGATCTCAAAAAGTGTCTCAGAGATCTGGCTAAATCTTATATCAACTTTACCTCAGGATGGCTAAGGTTCTCCAGAGAACTACTTTAATCCTTTCAAGTGGCATCATCTTCCAAAACCTAATAAATTCCAATAGGTCCCACTTCTTAAAGGTCCCACTACCACACTGAAGACCATGCCTTCAAGAACCATTGGATGATAAACCACACCCAAATCATAGTCACTATTATGTTTAGATCTTGGATGTTTCCAAAGGCCCATGTATTGAAAAGGCTTCATCTCCAGCTGATTATGCTACTAGGAAGTGGTAGAACCTTTAGGAGATAGAGCTTAGTAAAAGGAGGTTAGTTCATTGATGGTACAACATTGAAGAAGATATTGAGACCCCAGACCCTCCTTGTCTCTCTTTGCTTCCCTGCTACTATGAGGTTAACAGGATTCTATCACCACCCATTCCTACCATGATGTACTGTGACACCACAGGCCAAGTGACCATGGACTGAAATCTCTGAAGTAATAAGCAAAAAGAAATCTTTTCTTCACTTTAAGTTGATTATCCTAGGTATTTTTTACAGTAATAGCAATTTAACACATTTCTTGTTTTAGCTCAAACTAAATATTGCTGAAACATTCCAAATGCCCTGGTTCACAACCAAGCTTTATGATTCCAGCTACTTAATACACCTGAGATATAATAAGTATGATATAACATTATGGACAATTTTTTGATATCTGAGTGTGGCTACACATCTCAGATGGACTACATTGGTAGATAATATATCTTTTGTTTTGTTGAGATGTATTTCTTTTACTAAATTGAATAAATTATTATATTTTATTTTGTATGTGTGTATATATATAATTTTAGCATTCAGAGATCTCTGGAACCCAAGCAGTACCTGTCATAATGGTAATTTTCAAACCAAATGAGATTACCTCACAAATGAAAACAAAAATATATTGTGAAATCTAGGTGTAGGAAAATCCCAATCTATTTAATCTAAGATAGTTTTCAGGCCACATATTAATATACTTTTCTATAAAGAAGAAGTTGTATGACTATCCCATAGGAATTTTGTGTTAAATATAAGGCAAAAAATATCCTAACTCTCAGCTTTTAATGTGTGAGGTCCTCAGTATGTAAATATAAAACATATCAAGTAATAATGAAGATAGTGGAAGAAGTCTTTAAATTAATTCTGATTACAGAAGTTCTAGACATTGATCTATACCAAAGATGTGTTTTCATCAACATCCTGTATCTGAGAACTCTGAGAACTCTAAACCATCTCAGTTGTTGCTGGTTATATCCTAGTTTAGGAAATTTTATCTTCTTCTCTTAGTCTAGAATGGTAAGAAGATGTAGTTTTAGGGGCTAAAACAAGGTCTTCATTATCCTACATAATCTGTTTGCAAATGCATATGTATGTATGTATGTATGTATGTATGTATGTATACATGTATATACATATATGTATGTATATATATGTATATATATTCTCTGAGAAAAAGCAACACATTTTTTGTATGCTTCCCATTCCTTCTAATCTCAGAATACAGTATTAATTTATAGCTACATGATGCTGTTAATTTATTAGTCTAGAATGGTAGGAAGATGTAATTTTAGGGGCTAAAACAGGGTCTTCATTATCCTACATAATCTGTTTGTAAATGCATATGTATGTATGTATGTATGTATGTATGTATGTACATACATGTATATATACATGTATGTATGTATATATACATATGTGTATGTGTATATATATACATATATATTTATTCTCTGACAAAAAGCAACACATTTTTTGTATGCTTCCCATTCCTTCTAATCTCAGAATACAGTATTAATTTATAGCTACATGATGCTGTTAATTTATTCCCACATTCCTCGTCAGCTCAGAATATGAATGCTCATTTGAATGAGACAAAAACGTATAAGCACAGTGTGAGACTGACTATCTCTTAGTATACTGCCAACCAACACACTTTCACTTTTGATTCACCTGGATTGAATAGGAATGCGAACAAAATATTTATCTTTTAATAAAAATGGCCAACATGTTGGCATTTAAAGGACATGGTTGTTGTTGTTGTTGTTAGGTGCCGTCGAGTCGGTATCCGACTCATAGCGACCCTCCGTACAACAGGGGAAACACTATTGTCAGTGCTTCTCTGCTGTTCATAGGGTTTTCAATGGCAGATTGATTTTTAGGAGGGGGTTGCCAGGTCCTTCTCCCAAGCTACAGCTTCTGGTGTTCCCAGGCGGTCTCCCATCCAGGTACTAACCAGGCCTGACCCTGCTTAGCTTCTGAGATCTGACAGGATCAGATGCCACAGGGCTACAGCTGCAGGCAAAGGACATGGTATGCTACAAAAAATCTGTATGGTGTGACATTTTACCTTTTTGGAATTATCTTTCAACTTCTATGTTGTATGTATGTATCTGATGTTGATACCTGGGTAGTTTTTATCATGTGTACTAAGATGAAGAACTCGGAAAAGAAGTAGTTTGCTTAGAACTACATTCAGTAGATTCAGCTGAGAGTATAAATAAATAAATAAATAAATAAGCCTTGCACAAGATAGAGTTTATTTTCCTCTCATAAGTGAAGTTGACTTGAGGAAAGATTTCATAGACTGCTACATATCCACTTACTGGTGAAAATTTAATCACATAGTTAGTGGTAGTTGCAAGGGAACTGGGGAAATGTCTATATACTGAGCAGAAAACAAAGACTTCTGAAAGAAGTGCTTAAGATGCTTTCAAATTCTGAAACTAAACCACATATATTGAGGTCCAGCTTAGAAAGAAGAGCAACAAAAAATTAACATAGATGATAAATCAAACAAGCTAAAAAATTAAGAACATTTCATTGGTTAAATAAACATTGTATACAAATATAGGCATCAGCATATACTAGCCTCTGGGATACCTTTGTAAACACACACACACACACACACACACACCACATATGATCTTTGCCTTGTTTTTTCTTCCATTTTAGTGAAAGATGAGGGGATTTTTTTTCTCTATAATGCAAATTGTGGTCTGATTTTCCTCAAACCAAGTAATACCCTGACATTCTTCTGATAAGTGTCTCAGGACCTAAGATTTTAAGTAGCTTTACTGTGATACAGTGGCATGTGCCTTCTATCCTATAATGCCAGTGTTATACATTCAACTCCATATTTCCCCTTTAGTAGTGGTTTTATTCTTTTTCTGTTGCTTATACCTATTTCTCTCGTATTTAGGAAACCAAGATACAAATTATTTTCTCCACACATTGTTCTATGTGCTCCTTCATCTTAGTAAACAACCAAACTCACAAAGAAACAGAACTTCCATTTCCAAAATCTCTTCCTTCCTTTCATCAACCAATGAGCTATTTGCAACATGGTACCACTAACCTGCAATCTAATCCTACCACAAAGAGTTTGTTTTGTTGAGATGTATTTCTTTTATTAAACTGAATAAATTACTATATTTTATTTTGTATGTGTATGTATATATAATTTCAAGGATACTCATCAAGCTCCAATATCAAATAATTTTTGTGCAAATACTAATCCTTTCAGAAGTCAGTTGTTATTTTGTACTTTAAACTGTATAAAACATAAAGTTATATGTGAGAAAAACAATGTTATGGTGACTGGAAAGTTGAATTAGTCTATGCAAGTTGCTATAATGAAATTTGATACACTAGGTAGCCTAAAGAAAAGAAGTCCATGTTTTCACAATTCTGGAAGCTAGAAAGTCTGAAATCAGGGTCCAGCAGAATTTGATTGCTAGTGAAGACTCCCTGTATATAGACGCTATTTTCCTGTTGTATTGTCACATGATAGAAAGAAAAGAGAAGAGAGAAAGAGCATGCATGTTTATTCCTTTGTAATCTTACTCAAAAAGGCACTAATACCATGAGATGAGGCTTAACCTTTGTCTTTATTTAACCATAATTATCTCTTTCAGGCTTTCATCTTCAAAAATAGTCATACAGGCTTATAAATTTGAATGGAGGAATTGCAACTCAGTGCATGTTGTTGTTGTTAGGTGCCATCGAGTCATGTCCGACTCATAGCAAACCTCATAGGGTTTTCAATGGCAGATTGTTTCGGGATTGCCTTAGGAGTGGGTTGCCACATCCTTCTCCCATTTTTGCGGTGTTTGAAATCGAACTAGGGACCTCAGAGACTGCAGAGCGGCGCTCTACCAACCGAGCTAAATCCCAACCCAACTCAGTGCATAGGCAAGGCTAAAGAAGAGTGTACTTGATAGCTGAAATAAATATTAGAACTTAAGTTGACATGATTAATTAAATTAAATCTGTTAGTATAAAAGCTTTTCATCTCCATTGCTTGTTATAGGCATTTGAAGTACAACGTGTTCCAGATGATATTCTGGGACAGGTTGTTATGCCAAAATAATTGTTAGGATGACTTTTAGGAGAAAAAGAAAAAGGGGGAAAAAAAAAACAGAAAAAAGTAGACATTGTTTTATAACTTCTCAAGAACTAGTAAGTTGATATTTTGTGTATGGTGTATATGTTGTTGCTGTTGTTAGGTGCCATCCCGTTGGGTCTGACTCAGTGATAGAATGAATCACTACTGACACTGTGCCATGCTCAGCACTTTTGCCAGTGCTTCTCTGCTATTCATAGGATTTTCAATGGTGGGTTGTTTTGGGAGTGGATCATCAGGTCCTTCTCCCTAGCCCACAGCATCTGGTATTCCAGGCAGTCTCCCATCCAAGGACTGACCTGCTTAGCTTCTGAAATCAGGCATATTAAAAATATTATTCACTATGATCAAGTGAAATTCAACCCAGGACTGAAAGAATGGTTTGTTGTTGTTGTTGTTAGGTTCCGTCAAGTCGGTTTCTGACTCATAGTCACCCTATATACAATAGGCAAAACAGTACTTTTAGTGCTTCTCTGCTATTCATAGGGTTTTCAATGGCTGATTATTTCAAGGGTGGGCTTCGGGTCCTTCTCCCAAGCCTACAGCATATGATTCCCCAGGCAGTCTCCCAACCAAGTACTAACCAAAACCAAACATGCTTAGCTTCTGAGATTTGATGAGACTGGACACCAGGATGTATGGCTGCAAGTATGGTATATTTACATAGAGAATACATATATAAAGAAAGAACAGAATTAGATTTATCTTAATTAACTTGTAGACATATCCAATGTATCTGTAAGTTGATTGTTTATATATTTTGAAATTAAAGATTTGTTTGAATATACTATGATTGTTGTTATTGTTAAGGACTGTCCAGTGGGGTCTAACTCATAGCAATCCTATGTAAAACAGAAGAAAACACTCCCTGACACTGTGCCATGCCTGGCCTATTGTCAGTGCTTCTCTGCTTTCATAGAGTTTTAAACGATGGATTGTTTCAAGTGTGGATTGCAGGTCCTTCTCACTATCCTGCAGCACCCGGTATTCCAGGCGGTCTCCCATCCAAGGACTAAACAGGTCAATTCTGTTTAGCTCCCGAGATCAAGGGGGATCAGATGCTAGGGTGCTATGGCTACAGGCATACTAAAATTATATTTATACAATATCAAAAGATCAAAATCCATGTTTTTGTATATGAATAGGTATATACATATAAACAATGAGAATTTGGTGAAAGTGTGGTAGAGTAGACACTAAATTTCCTAATGTTCATTAACAATTAAAAACACCCTGCATAATTTCTTAGAAGGGCTATTACTGATGAGTTACATTGTTTCCACTTTCACATCCTATGAGATAATAAGTAAAATATAACATTTGTTATTAGTATTAGACTGCCTGTTATTTGCACAAAAATAATTGAATAATAGTGGAGGCATAGCTACTTAGAGTCTGGGATATAATATCATAAAATACATTTAAATTGTTTCAGATTTTCACTTAAATAAAATATTTTCTATTCTTGGGTAGTTACTTTCCTTATTTCTATCTTAGCTTTCTGAACTTGGCAATGCTTTTAGAGAAATATTAATTGTATAAAATTTAGATTTTATGAAATAAAGCACCCATTCACCATAAATTGTATTAGACCATGCATTTGAAATCCCATTTCACAATTTCAGCTGCCTGTGACTGCCAAGATCATACCACAATCTGACTTGTTTTTGAGTTAGTGACATGGTATTTGGTTATAATATCCAACATGAAGGTGCTGACTCCAAAAACACTTAGAGATATATCAGTCCTCACCAAGTTTTAAGTTGCTTATTTAATTGGAGCAGGAAAAATTATTTTCTGCCAGTATGTTAATACATGCCTATGAGAAACTAAATTAAGTGGCTTCATGTTTTAAATGTATTCTAGTGATGTCTTATCATGCTTATAGACTTATGCCAGGCATTTATCCAGCTGGCCCACACCTTAATAAAGTACAACTTGCAGTGGCAGCTAATGGGGAGTAGACATGTCTGTGTTGTATACATACATACAAGCAGAACCTCCTCCAAGCTGTTCTTTTTCTGTAATGTAGCATCTGTAAGAAATCACAAGGTCAAGGTTTACCTTTGATTTCTGCTGCATATTTGACCTGAGATGCATCAATAATCCTATTTCCAACCGAATTCTACATTAAGATCTGCATATTTTTCAAACAAAGTAGATACATATAAAAAAAAGCTTTGAGATATTTGAGCATAACTTCACAGGATCCCTTTTACAGCCTCATTTGTCCTCAATCTATCCTCATGTTTGACAAAATTTTACTTTGGATGTATATGTATATATGTTTCTTTCTCTATTTAGAAATGATTATAGATACCCAAAGTTGTGAAAGTCATACAGGGTGGACTCACGTATCCCTCATTTAATTGCTCTTAAATGTTTCATCTGTGTTATGGTTTGGATCTAAATGTCCCCCAAATGTAATGTGTTTGAACACTGAGTTGCCAGCTAGTGGCACTGTTTATAGAGACTATGGGAATTTGGGGAGGTAGGATTCTAACTTTGCAGAATTAGATCCCCAGGGGCAGGCCTTTGCAAGTTTTTACCGGGACCCATGGCTCCAGGCTCCAGTAAAATCTCTGCTTCCTGATGACAAAGATGCAAGGTCATCTGACACAGGCCCATGACACATACTGCCACCGTGACTGTCCTGCCACCATTATAGACTGATTCTCTAATCATTAGCTTCTAATCAATCTCTTCCTTCTAGGTTTGTTTTGTTCAGTGTCTCCACTGCAGTGATACACTACCTGACTAATACAAACTTGTAATAACTATAATGCAATATCACAACCAGGAATTTGGCATTGGTACATAATATATGTCTTAGTTTATTTTTCTGTTGCTATAACAAAATAACTGAGGCTATGTCATATATATATATATATATATATATATATATATACACATATATATATGTATATGTGTATATATATGTATATATATACATATATATATACATACATATATATATGTATATATATACATATATATATATATGACTATATGTATATATATGGGCTGGGAGTTAGCTCAGTTGTTAGAGCCCTGCACTGCAGTCTCTGAGGTCCTGAGTTTGATTCCCAGCACCACAAAAATGGGAGAAGGGCCTGGCAATCCACTCCCAAGGCAATCCTGAAACAGTCAGCCATTGAAAACCCTATGAGGGTCACTATGAGTTGAATACTGACTCGACGACACCTAACAACAACAACATATATATATATATATATATATATGTATTATATGATGTTTATTTAGCTTATAGTTTTAAAGGATGAAATTCTAAGATTAGGCAACCCTCTCTGTCCTGGTATGGGCTCCCTTGGCTGCAAAACAAAAGGGGAAGAGCTGTGCACAGAAGTGGGGAAGCACAGAGTGACTTTGCTTTAAAACAGCTCTCTCTCATGAGAACATAAACAAGTGCACAAGACCTATACCAATCTCTTCTAGGACAGCACATGCTGGGCAACTGTTTTATCACTGACGCACACCTGCCAGCCCATTTTTTGTTTTTTTATTTTGTAACAAGTTCTTGCAAATTACACAGGCTACCTCTGGCCTCAAACTCTCAACTCTCAATGCCCCTACCACAGCCTCCCAAACTGCCGGGATTACATGTGTGCCATTGCTCTCCTACAATATCCCAGTTCCTTTTTTTTTTTTTTTTTTTTTTTTTTACTTTTTTAGACAGAGTCTAGCTAAGTTACACAGATTGCCTCTGGTCTCCAACTTGCAATCCTCCTGCCTCAGCCTCCGGAGCTGCTGGGATTACAGGCGTGGGCCACCGCGCCTGGTTTATATCCACTTCTTAAAGTTTCACTAACTCCCTACACTGTCACAATGGGGACTAAGATTCCAGCACATGAATTTGGGGACTGTACGTTCTCAAACCATTTTCAAACCATAGTAGTGTGTGTACATACTTCTATGCCATTTTATTCATGTGTAATTTCTATAATCTTAATTCAGTAAAGAGGCAGAACTAGTTCATCACAACCAATTTGTTCTTTAAACTATGTGGGCATTGCCCTACTGCTGGACTCGCTCCTGCTGTGAGTGGGAACCAGCCCCCAAAGATCTGTCATCTGGTGAGGGGGAGCCGGGCACCCAGGAGCCACACTGCCCAGAAAGGAGGCTTAGCTCACGGCTGCTCTGAGAAGCCTTGAGAAAGGCAGGCTCAGAGGCTTATGCCCACGGCGGCTCCTTGCTTCTTTCTTCCCAGTGAAGACATCAACTCCAAGAGCTCTGCTCCAACAGCTCTTTATTGTTTCCTAGTCTGTCCTGGTGGATGGAATGGACCCAAATTGCTCCATGCACTGCCCTTATATACTCTTCTGGAGCTTGCCGGGGACCAATCAGAGGCAGTCACCCCATACAGGTTTCATCCAATCAGAGGGGATATTCAAATTTGGTTTTGTAAAAGTAGCGAATCAGGGGTGGTTCCAAAACAGTCCAATCAGGAGTAGTTCTGGGGTTTGGAAATAGCCAATTGGTGTCGAGGGGACTGAGGCAAGGGAATAGATGCCCGCGCCATCTTGGAGAGCTCGATAACCCTGAGTTCCCGGATATAGGGCAAACGTGACTGCCTGGGGAACAAGCCCAGTCCTCCAAGGGGCCTAGATAGGCCCCAGGGCAAACTGTCCCTCTAGTCAGTGCCCCACAAAGCTATACTTTATAGTCACTCCTCTTCCGTTTCCTTCAGGATATATAACCAACGGAAATCACTGACTTGTTTCCATCTCTGTAATTTTGAAATTTCAAGAATATTATGGGAATGAAATAATATATTATGTGACAATTTAGATTGTTTTCAGCCACTATACACAATGCCCTTGAGACCTATCCAAGTTTTATGTTTATCAATGGTTTATTCCTTTTTATTACTGATTAGTGTTATATGGTATAGAGTTAGTATGCTTTGTTTAACCATTCATTCCTGGAGGGAAATTTTAGTTGTTTCCACATTTAGTCTATTTGTTGCTATAAATAATCATATACAGGTTTTTGTATGGACATAAGTTTTAACTTTCTCTGGGATAATGTCCAGAAATGTTATTGCTAGGTCATATATAAATGTACATTTAGGTTTTTAAAGGATATTGCCAAACTATTTTCCATAGTGGCTATAACATTTTACATTCCTATCAGCAGTTAATGAGAGAATGATTTTCCCTCCATCTCCTGAGCTTTTGGTGTTCACTACTTTTTTTTTTAAATGGCACTTTATTAGTTTAGTTGTACATATTTGTGGGATACAGAGTGATAATTCAGTTCATATATACAGTGTGCAATTATCAAATCAGGATTGTTGACACTTCCCTCTCCTTAAACATTTTACAAAAATTTATTAACATAATAATTATTGTACACATTTGTGAGGTATACTAGGATTTTTTTATTTTCATAGAGTTGCATCCTGTATTTTGAATTTTTTATTGTGTAGTAATATCTCCTGATGGTATTAATTTGCATTTTTCTACTCTCTAGTGATGGCTATCTTTTCACATGCTTATTGGCATTTTTCTACCTTCTGTAGTAAAATCTCTCTTCATGTCTTTTGTCAATTTTCTAATTAAATTGCTTATTTTTAAATATGATTCTTTTATCAGCTATATATTTTGAAAATATCCTTCTGCTGTCTATAACGTCCCCTCATTGTCTTAACAAGAGGCTTCATTTAAACAGAAATTTTAACTTTGATGTAGGACAAGTTTTAGCATTTTTTTCTTTCATAGATCATACTTTTTGTCAAGTCTCAGGACTCTAACTTACCAATTCTGAAGAGTTTCTCCTATGTTTTAAAGTTTCATGTTATCTAGTTACAGTCTATTTCTTTGTACAATGAATGTTTGTTTGTTTATTTTGGTCTGCACTTACTGAATAACCAGCTTACTTGGCTCCAACTCTGAGACATATGGTACAAATCTCACCTATGCCCTCTATCAGTCACTGGCCAGTCTGCCTTTCTCTCTCATCTTTCATTCTTTTTATGTTTGTTTTATATACTATGTTTAGAGTTTTAGTTTTATCTAACAGAATAAAAAGGAGAAAGTGCAACTCTTCTACCTCCCTGGAAACTATTGTTACACTTTCCAATATAGTATCTTTTTTTGTGTGTCCTATACTTTGCTATTGTTTGCAGCCATAGTACCCCAGCATCTGAGCCTGCCTGATCACAGAAGCTAAGTAGGGTCAGCTTGGTTAGCCCTTGGATGGGAGACAGCATAGGAATACCAGGTACTGCAGCCTAGGGAGAAGGACCTGGCAGTCCACTCCTGAAACAATCCACCACTGAAAATCCTATGAACATGAGAGAAGCACTGATGGTAGTGCTGGGCATGGCACAGTGTCAGAGAGTGTTTCCTTCTGTTGTATGTAGGGTTGCTATGGGTCAGACCTGACTCAATGGAAAAACAACAACAACAATATACATTGCTATGAAAAAGAGTGTTTATATTTCAAGGAACTACTTATTTTCAGCTAGAGAAAGATAAAATCTAAGTAAATTATGTCTAAATTGTATGAGTAGAAGAAATCGATGTGCACATTTGTCTGGAGCAACAGTGGGGAACTTAGCTAAAACTAGAAGTTGAGAGACTGTTCTTATAGGACATGATTCCTGATTTGAGCCTTCAGATATAAGCAAAATTTGCCAAACTAATAAAGCAGAAAAAAGTAACCAAAACTGGATTGAAAATTTTGGATGGAAATCAAAACTTGTTTCAGAAAAAGTACATCAGTTTATGAGGATAAAGGAAGAGGTAGAGACTAGATCTTGAAAGTCCTTAAATTCTATCATAAAACATCAACTATATGAGTTTTCTGAAGTTGAAGCTGAATTGTTAAAATATGTTATTTAGAGTTAGTATAGGACAAAGTGCTTCAGATAGAATTATCTAAAATTTAGGGATAGGCCAGTTTCAATTGTGCACTCCTAGCAACTTGGGATGTGGAGGCAGGAGGATTGTGCAATTGAGGTCAGAGGTAGCCTGCATAATTTATCAAAACTTTGATTCAAAATAAAAAATAAGAACTGGCCTAGGGTGTAGCCCAGTGGTAGAGCATTTGCAAAGTATATGTGAGGCCCTGGGTTCAACTCCAAAATACTGCAAAAATACATACACACATACATACCTGTTGTTGTTGTTGTTGTTAGATACCATTAAGTCAGATCCCACTCATATTGACTGTGTATAGCTGCAACAGAATTAAACACTGTGCCATGCCTGGCACTATGTTAGTGATTCTCTGCTATTCATAGGGTTTTCAATGGCTGGTCATTTTGAGATTGCTTCAGGGATGGATTGCCAGGTCCTTCTCCCATTTTTGTGATGCTGGGGCTCAAACTCACAGCCTCAGAGAGCATGAAGCAGAATTCTACCCACTGAGCTAAACCTCAGCAGTCACATACATACATACATACATACATACATACATACATACATGCATGCATGAAATTTAAGTATAAGATAAATTGGAAAAGGATAAAATTAGAGGCATGCTGACCAAACATGGTGCTGGTTTAATAATGTGAAATATAGATGATATTGGTCTTAAATATAGAAGTAGAAGTATTAAATGATCATTTATAGAGAGTAAATATACCTCATAGGGAAAATTAGTAAAATTTATTATTCATTGCATTAGGAGGTAAAGTTCTTGTTTGAATTGGTATTAATATCATTATTTGAGATCAAATATGTGGAAAGCAAAATCCATCTAGCAGTAAAATAATTGTGAGGTCACTTTAGCATCTGTTGAATAGCTGCCTACACCATGCATTGCTGTAAAAAAGTACAAATAAGCCAGGTATGGAGGTGCACTAGTGACTAGGGATGTAGAGGCAGGAGGGTTACAATTTGAGGCCAGAGGCAAGCTTGCACAATTTAGGGAAACCTTGTCTCAAAATAAAAAAATAATGAAGGCGGGGCAAGTAGAGCTCTTGCCAAGTATGCCCGAGGCCCTGGGTTCAACCCCTCAGTACGAAAGAAAGAAGGAAGGAAGGAAGGAAGGAAGGAAGGAAGGAAGGAAGGAAAGAAAGAAAGAAAGGCAGAAAGAAAGAACAATATGAAGTATGTAGCTCAGAGAAGTCATGATTTTGAGAACTTCAATATGTTTTTATGAATGAAGACATATTCCACAAGGCTGTGTGAAAGTAACCAAAAATCTCAGTAGAAAACCTTTAATATGGTTGCTTGTTTCAGCAATAAAGATGTTATTGATGTGTCTCACAAGTGCAGTTTCTCTGGAGTATGTGTGTATATGCATGCATGTGTGTGTGGTGAGAGTTATTTTGATAAGTATTAGGAATCAAGTAGACTATTTTGATTTTATGAAAATTGCCTGTTAGGGAGAAAGTGTCTAATAGCTTAGGAACAAAATTATTTTCATTCACTTTTTGGTTATTTTATGTTATAGACAAAAATAGCTATGCATAAACTACAGAAAAGAGAGGATTGATTAATTCTAAAGAAGGCTAGGGGAAAAGGGCAATTCAAGAGTGGGCCCCAGTTTGTGATTAAATTGCTCTATTCATAATGATTGGCACAGAGCAAACCCATGTTTATTAATTATTGATTAAATGGGAAGACATTTTGGCCTATGAAACTCTAGAAAAGAAACTATTTTAGCTAAAGTTCCAGATAAAGTTGCAAGGATAGATATGGCCAGGAAGTTAAGATTATCCATATCTATAAGCCTCAATTTTCCTTGATAGAATTCTTAGTCACATGTGAAAATAGAGGGGGTTGGTCTTGGATGATAGGCTTGAAGAAAGGGTTACATTTTATAAAAATGAAAAAGTCTTTATATCCCTTTCATTTTTAAAGTTAATTTTAGTAAGTATAGACTGAAAGAAAAATTAAGAACTAGAAAAAAAACAGCTCAGGGTTGTTTATCCATATTAGGGAACTGGCTGAACTTTAGAGAGTATAAATCTGTAAACAAGGATTCTACAATATAGATCTGCCTTTTCTTCATTCTTGTATTATAATGAACCTAGACAAAATTCATCAAATAAGTTTTAGCCCAGGAGATATTGTTTTTCAGTTCAGAAATATTTAATATGTTTTAAGTTCCAAATAGTCTCATAGCAGAATTTTATTAAACTGTACCACCACCGCTGGACTAGCAAATTATATTAATTACAGACACTTAATATTGGTGAATAAATGTATCATTGAATAAATGGGTTTCTGACATTGTGACATGGATATAAATACCTGTCCTGTACCAAAATGTAGGCTTTTCATCATGTTAATAGTTTCAAGTACAGTATCAGCCTCTATTTCATCTATGTCATCCCTTCCAACTATTCATCATTTTCTAATGTTCAATTATTTTACTAAGGACAGCAACTTGCTACTGTAGTATTAAATTTATCAGAAAAGACAAGTCTAAGAAGACATCTCATCCATCAGTCTGTCCCCTTATTAGATTGCATGTGAGATAATCCTATTTATAAACACCTGCAGAATAAGGGATTCCACGATTTTCCTTGACAATTAAAATACTTAACCTTGTCTGCTGCAAACTGTCTTCCTAAGTTTTCTTCAAACTTTGCCTGTTCAAAAGAGAGCCAACTTATATTGTTCTCTGTTTAGTTTAAAAATCTGGCCAAAAGTTGTCATATAAGATTACTGAGTGTACTCTAATATATTCCCAATAACTGAGATATGAACAAATGCCAACAAATGAAAACTGAATAATAATAAAATGAATGCACTTCAAATTTTTTTGTTATTGACTTTTTATTTTATTAAGACTTTGTTTTTAGGCCAGTTTTAGATTTACAGAAAAATTGAGCAGATAGTAGAGTTTCCCATATGCATCCTACCTAGCCAGTTTTCCTTACTGCTAGCATCTCACATCAGTATGGTACACTTCTTATAATGAATGAAACAAAGTTGATCCATTGTTTTTAAAGATCAAAAGGAAATGATAGAAATAAAGGAAGAATGCTATACCAGAAAAGACTTCCTATAGGCTTTTGAATTGACTAAACACCAGAGAACTAATCTGTTACCTTGAAAATATTAAAATAAATATGAAAAGCAAAAGACAGATGCAAAAACTGTGAAGTAGGAGATGAATTTTAGTAATGGACCAGCATAGCTATGAATGGTGTGGTTATTATAAAAGGTGTAATAGATACATAGTTGGAATATCAGAGAGGAAGAAAGAAGTACTTTATGTGGATCTCAGTTTATGATCTATATAATTTTCCTTCTATGAAGAATTTCTTTTAATGTTTTTTTGCAGGAAAAATTCCTCAGTATTTGCTTGTCTAAGAAAGGCTTTATGTCTCTTTCATTTTGAAAGATAATTTTACTAAATACCGAATTCTAGGTTTGAGGCATTTTTCTTTTAAGACTGTAAACATTTCACTGTCTTCTTGCTTACCTGACTTCTGAAGAAAAACCTGATATACTTCTTCTTGTTGTTTATCTATTGGTGAAGTATTTTTTTTCCTCCCTTCTGGCCTCTTTCAAGGTATTTTGGTTTTCTTTGGTTTGCAGAAGTTAGCATGTGATATGACTACATGTCGATATTCAGTATTTAGCCTGGATAGGGTTCATGAGCTTTCTACATGTATGCTCTGGTATCTGTCATTAATTTTGGAAAATCAAAAGCCAGTGGTGTATCCAATACTTCTGTTGCTTCTTTCTTCCTCTCTGATATTCCAACTATGTATCTATCAACACCTTTTGTAATAACTCCACCATTCACAGGTATGCTGGTATATTATTAAAATTCATATCCTACTTTGCAGTTTTTGCATCTGCCTTTCGCCTTTAATATTTAATATTTTCAAGCCCACAGATTAATTTTTTGGTGTTTAGTAGATTCAGAAGCCCATAGGAAGTCTTCTTTTCTATTATAGAATTCTTTATTTATTTCTATCATTTCCTTTTGATCTTCCTTAGACTTTCTGTCTTTTACATTGTTCATCTCTCCTTGCATGTTGACTATTTTTTCATTCTAGAGCCCTTACCATATTAATCATAGTTATTTAATTTCTCCATTTGATAATCCCCAAATGTGTGTCATATGCAAGTAGAACTCGTATGCTTTGCTTTCTCTTGCCTCCTAAAATGTTTTAAGATTTCATATGTAAGTTTGCTAACAGAAAATGTAATAAAGAGATTTTAATCTGAGAATTCATGTTAATCTGAGTAGGACTTGATTCTTGCAGAATTGAGCTATTGATGCAGATACCAGAGGCTTCCATTTTTATTCTGTCCTGGTTATTTTGCCTTCCCCTGTAGTACCTGAGTTTCTTCATGTACTCCTGTAAAAAAGTGTCTGTGTCTTGTAGCTCATTCAAGTGCAATTCATAATTATGGTACAGGTTTATTGACATTATGATAAACTGTGTGTAAGAGAAAGCATTCTATCATTATGTGACAAAATCTCAGTCTTTTGTCATCCCGAGTTTCTGAGATGTATTTTCACAAATATTCGTGATTGTTTTTCTTTTCTTCCAAAGGCAAGCCAAGAAGGGTAGTAGGTGCTTTTTGTTGCCTTTAGGTGCCAACTAGTCAGGACTGACTCATAGAAACCCTATGTGCAACAAAACAATGTATTTCTTGATTCTCATCCAGGAACACAACCCATTTTATGTTAAGCCCATTGTTGTAGAGAGCATGCAAATCCACCTAGTTGAGGTCTTTTCTTTTTTTCATTGACCTGCCACTCTCCCAAACATGATGTCCCTTTCCAGGGATTGGTTGCTCCAGACTACATGTCCAAAATACATCACACACACTATAGCCAATCTTGCTTCCAAGAAGCACACTGGTTACACTTATTTTAGAACAGATCTGTTGGTTCTTTTGGCAAACCATGGTATAGTCAATATTTGTCTTGAGCAACACAAGTCAAGAGCATCAATTTCTATCCTGTAGCCCTTTTACAAAGTCCAGTTTTCACAACTATATGATGCACCAGAAAATACCATAGGATGAGTCCAGAGCACCTTCATATGCAATGAGACATCTGTATTTTTCAGCACTATAAAGAGGTCTTTTGAACAACTCTTGTCAGTACAATGTGTCTTTTGATTTCTCGACTGCTGCTACCATGAGTTTTGATTTTAGGATCAAGTAAAGCAAAATCTTAGACAACTTTCAAATGTTTCTCCATTTATCATGAACTTGTATACTGACCTGTTTGTAAGGATTTTTGCTTTGTTGATGTTGAGGCACAATTCATACTGAAATCTGTGTTCTTTGATCTTCATCAGTAAATGATTCAAATTCTGTTCATTTTCAGCAAGCAAAGTTATGTCATCTGTATAACACAGGTTATTAATGAGTCTTCCACCAATCAAGATGACAAGTTCTTCATAAAGTTCAGCTACTAGGACCAATTGCTCAGCATAGATTCTGAAGAGGTATGGTGAAATGATACAGCTTGATGTTGAACCAGGCAGTGTTTCCTAGTTCTGTTTGAATGACTGCCTCCTCATCCATGTACAGATTCCTCATGAGTACAATTAAGTGTTCTTGTATTCCCATTCTTCACAATGTTATCCATAACTTGTTGTGATACACAGTCAGATGCCTTTGTGTAGTTGATAAAACATAGATAGACATCTTTCTGATTTTGTCTGCTTTTGGCTATTATTCATCTGACATCAGCAATGATCTCCCTTGTTCCATGCCCTCTTCTGACTCTGTTTTGATTTTTCTGGCAGTTCCTTGTCTATATACAGCTGTAGTCACTTTTGAATGATATTTAGCCAAATTTTACATGTGTGTGATATTAATGATATCACTTGATAATTTTCACATTCAATTGGATCCCCTTTCTTGGGAATAGGCACAAATATGGATCCCTTCCAATCAGTTTGACAGTGAGCTGCTTTCCAAATATCTTGGCATAAAAAAAAGTTAGCACTTACTGTTCTGCATCTATTTATTTAAACATCTTGGTTAGTATTCCATCAATCCCTGGTGCCTTGTGTTTCACCAATTTCTTCATGGCAGTTTCAATACCTTTGGCTCCTAATCATATGCAACCTCTTGAAATGGTTGGTAATCCAGCAATTCTTTTTGGTATAATGACCCTGTGTATTCCTTCCATCTTCTTTTGATATTTCATTTGTCATTTAATATTTTGCCTGTAAAATCTTTCACTATTGTCACTTGAAGGTTGAGTTTTTTCTTTGGTTGCTTAAGCTTGAGAGACACAAGGCATTTTCTTTCCTTTTGGTTTTCTATCTCCAGCTCTTTACACATGTCATTAGAACACTTGACATTGTCTTCTCAAGCTGCCCTTTGAAATGTTGTACTTAGTTCTTTAACTTCTTGATGTCTTCCTTTTTCTTTAGCAGATGGACTTTTAATGGCAAGTTTCAGAGTCTCTATTGACAGGTAATTTGGGCTTTTCTTGTGTTTTCCTTTCTTTTTAATAATCTTTTGTCTTCCTTATGATGTCTTTGTTGTCATGTTACAACTAGTCTGGTCTCAGATCATTAGTGTACAACACATCGAACTTGTTCTTGAGATGATGTCTGAACTCAGGTGGGATATACTCAATGTCATACCTTGACTCTCAAACCCTTGTTCTAATTTTCTTCAATTTCAGTTTGAACCTGTGTATGAGCTACTACTTGTCTAATCCATAATCAGCATCTGCTCTTGTTCTGAATTTTGATGTTGAGCATTCCCATCATCTCTTTCCTAAATATAGTCAATTTGCTTCCTGTATGTTCTGGTGAATCTGGTGAATTTCATGTTATAGTCAGTGTTTGCATTAGTCAAAACATTCATTTGCAAGGAAAAGGTACTTGGTCTGACAAAATTCTATCATGCAATTTCCCCATTGTTTCTGTCACCAAGGCCATAGTTTTCAACTACTGAGCCTACTTTTTTTCCAATCATTGCATCCTTTGTTGTTGTTGTTACGTGCCGTTGGGTCGAGTCCGACTCATAGCGACCCTATGTACAGCAGATTGAAATACTTCCTGATTCTGTGCCAGGCAAATGATCTTATTTATATTTAAGCCCATTGTTGCAGACACTGTGTCAATATATCGGGTGGAGGGTTTTCCTCTTTTGCGTTGACCTGCCACTCTTCCAAATATGATGTCCTTCTCCAGGGATTGATCTCTCCTGACTACATATCCAAAATATGTAAGACGAAGTCTGGCCATTCTTGCTTCCAAGGAGCACTCTGGTTGTACTTCTTCTAGGACAGATTTGTTGGTTCTTTTGGCAGTCCATGGTATATTCAATAGACGTCTCCAGCACAACAACTCAAAAGCATCAATTCTTTTTCTTTCTCTCTTGTTCAATGTCCAGCTTTCACAACCATATGATGCCACTGAAAAGACCATGGCATGAGTCAGACGCACCTTCGTCTTCAATGTGACATTTTTGTTTTTCAATACTCTAATGAGATCTTTTGCCACAGTTTTTCCTAGAGCAATGCGTCTTTTGATTTCTTGACTGCTGCTTCCACGGGTGTTGATTATAGAGCGAAGCAGGACATAATCTTGGACGACCTCCATCTTTTCTCCATTTATTGTGAAGTTGTGTGAGGCCCAGTCATAAGGATTTTTGTTTGGTTGATGTTTAGTCGTAACCCATATTGAAGGCTATGATCTTTGATCTTCATCAGGAAATGTTTTAAATCCTCTTCACTTTCAGCAAGCAGAGTTGTGTCATCTGCATAAGGCAGGTTGTTAATGAGTCTTCCTCCAATCTTGATGCCAAGTTCTTCCTCATAAAGTCCAGCTTCTCAGATTATTTGCTCAGCGTATAAATTGAAGAGATAGGGTGAAAGTATACAGCCCTGATGCACACCTTTCTCAACTTTAAACCACTCAGTGTTTCCTTGTTCTATTCCAACAGCTGCTTCCTGCTTCATGTACAGATTTCTCATGAGCACAGTTAGGTGTTCTGGTATTCCCATTTTCCGAAGTGCTATCCATAATTTGTTATGATCCACACAATCAAATGCTTTTGTGTAGTCAATAAAACATAGATAAACATCTTTCTGATATTCTCTGTTTTCAGCTAATATCCACTGACATCAGCAATGATGGCCCTGGTTCCCTGCCCTCTTCTGAATCCTGCTTGATTTTCCAGTAATTCCCTATCTATATACTGCTGCAGTCGCTTCTGAATGATCTTTAGTAGAATTTTGCTGGTGTGTGATATTAATGATATTGTCCGGTAGTTTGCACATTCAGTTGGATCCCCTTTTTTGGGAATAGGCACAAATATGGATCTCTTCCAGTCAGTTGGCCAAGTAGCTGTTTTCCAAATATGTTGGCATAAACATGTTAACACCTCCAGTGCTGCATCTCTTTGTTGAAACATCTCTGTTGGTATCCCATCAATTCCTGGAGCCTTGTGTTTCGCCAGTTCTTTCAAGGCAGCTTTCACTTCATCCTTCAACACCATTGGTTCCTCTTCATATGCAACCTCTTGGGATGGTTGGTCACCTACAAATTCTTTCTTGTATAATGACTCTGTGTATCCTTCCCATCTTCTTTTGATGTTTCCTGCATCATTTAATATTATCCCTGTAGAATCTTTCACTCCTGCCACTCGAGGCTTGAGTTTTTCTTCACTTTCTTAAGCTTGAGAAACACAGAGTGCGTTCTTCCCTTTTGATTTTCTGCCTCCAGCTCCTTGCACATGTTATTATAATATTTGTTTTTGTCTTCTCGAGCTGCCTTCTGAAATCTTCTGTTTAGTTCCTAAACTTCATCATGTCTTCATTTTGCTGTAGCTGCTCGACATTTGACAGCAAGGTCCAGTGTCTCTTTTGACATGTAATTTGGTCTTTTCTTTTTTTCTTTGTCTTTTTAAGAACTTTTTGCTTCCTTCTTGAATGATACCTTTTATGTCATGCCACAAGTCTTCTGGTCTCCTATCATTTGTGTCTAATGTATTAAACCTATTTTTGAGGTGGTCTCTGAACTCAGGTGGGACATACTCAAGGTCATACCGTGGCTCTTGTATACTTGTTCTAATTTTCTTCAGCTTCAGTTTGAACTTGCATAGGAGAAGTTGATGGTCTGATCCACAGTCAGCCCCTGGTCTTGTTTTGACATTTTGTACAGAATTTTTCCACGTCTCTTTCCACATATGTAGTCAATTTGATTCCTGTAAGTTCCATCTGGTGAAGTCCATGTGTATAGTCTCCATTTATGATGTTGAAAAAATGTGTTTGCAGTGAAAAGGTCATTGGTCTGACAAAATTCTATCATGCTATCTCCATCTTCATTTCTGTCACCAAGACCATATTTTCCAACTACTGAGTCTTCTTTGTTTCCAACCTTTGTGTTCCAGTCACCAGTGATGATCAGTATGTCTTGATTTTATATTTGATCTATTCAGATTGTAGAAACAGGTAAAAAAATCTTCCTTTATTTGTTGCTTAGTGGTGAGTGCATTAATTTGAATAAAGTCATATTTACTGGCCTTCCTTGTAGCTACTTTGATATTATTCTATTACTGAAAACATTGTACTTCAGGATAGTTCTGGAGATGTCTTTTTCATGATGAGTGTGATCTCATTTCTCTTTAATCTGTCTTCATGGCATAGTAGACCATATGATTATCCAAATGAAAATGGCCCATGGCCGTCCATTTTAGCTCACTGATGCCTAGAATGTTGATTCATATGCCCTCCATCCCTTTTCACAATTTTTAATTTTCTCAAATTCATACTATGTACAGTCCTCATCCCAAATATTAATGGATGTTTATAGTTTTTCCTTCTCATTTTGAATCATGCCATATCAACAAGTGGACATCCCTGGGGCTTTATTCCATTTCTCTCATTAAGGTAGACTCTACTTTGATAGGCAACTCTTCCACAGTCTTCTTTTCAGTGTCTTTCAACCTGGGAGGCTCATTTTCTGACACTAAATATGAAGTGTTTCTTTTCTATTCATAGGGTTTTCAATGGTTATTTCAAGAGTAGATTAGCCAGGAAGTGCTAAAAGTAGAAAATTGTCCTTTCCTGAAGTTAATTAGGCTTTGTGCAATAATATCTATGGGAGTTGTGGTGGTTGTTAGGTGTTCTAGACTGAGGTCTGACTCATAATGACCTTATGTGCAAAATAACAAATCACTCTCTAATGCAAAGGGTCTTTTTTATGTTTAAGCCCATTGTTGCAGACATTGTGTGAATCCATCTAGTTGAAGGTCTTCCTTTTTTTCATTGACCCAGAACTCTCCCAAATATGATGCCCTTGTCCTAGGATTGGTCTCTCCTGACAATATGTCCAAAATATATAAAATGCGGGCTGGGATGTAGCTCAGTTGGTAGAGCACTGTGCTGCAGTCTCTGAGGACCTGAGTTCAATTCCCAGCACCGCAAAAATGGGAGAAGGGCCTGGCAATCCACTCCCACAGCAATCCCGAAATAGTCAGTCATTGAAAACCCTATGAGGGTCACTATGAGTCGGATACCGACTCGACGGCACCTAAGAACAACAACATATAAGATGCAGTGTAGCCATTCTTGATTCCAAGGAGCACTCTAGTTGCCCTTCTTCTAGGATGGACCTGTTCTTTCTTTTGGAAATCATGGTATACTCAACATTCATCTCCAGCACCATAATTCAAAAGCATCAATTCTTTTCCTGTCTCCATCTTTTGACATCCACCTTTCACAACCATATGATGCCACTGAAAATATCATGGTGCACCTACATCTTCAATATGACATTTATACTTTTCAACACTATAAAATAGTCTTTTGCAATAGCTTTTCCCATTGTAATGCTTTTGATTTCTCAATTGCTATTTCCATGGGTGTTGATTTTAGAATGAAGTAAAGCAAAATCTTGGAGAATCTCAAAATTTTCTCCATTTAACATGAAGTTTCTTACTGACTCAGTTGTAGAGATTTTTATTTTGTTGATGTTGAAGCACAACCCATTGTGAAGGCTGTGTTCTTTGATCATCATCAGTAAATGTTTCAAAATATCTCCACTTTTAGCAAGCAAAGTTTTGTCATCTGCATAATGCAGGATGTTAATGAATCTTCCTCAAGTACTGATGCTATATTCTTCTTCATTAATTCTAGCTTAATGGAATATTTGCTCAGCAGAGAGACTGAAGAAGTACAGTGAAAGGATACAGCCATGACTCACCCTTTCCTGACTTTAAACATGCATTCTTTCCTTGTTCTGTTCAAATGTCTCTCTTCTGGTCCATGTACAGATTCCTCATGAATTCATCCCTGGAAGAATAGGCTTTCATTACAGAGAATGCTCTAGGCATTCTTTAAATTTTCTGTTTTATTGTGCCCCTCTCTATAACATGTATGCTAGTGTCATCATGTGACAGGCAGGAGAGTCAAAGAAACTGGCAGAAATATGGTTGTCATTTGAGGAGTGAAAGACCATTCTGAAATGGTGTTTGAAATTAGAAAATGTTGTGGAAATATGACAATGGAAGCAACAGAATCTCTAACATGCCTAACAATTCCACACATTTGGGGTAAGTTTGAGATGTATGCTACTATGTGTGATGTGCACAGGGGCAGATCCAAGAGGACTCACACAAGAATAAATCCTGCTTATTCTGCTATGATAACCATTCTGAGTATCTTGTAATTGGAAAAGTCAAACAAGATTGTATTCATTTTTTTGTTATCAACATATATTGAATATTGCAATTTTAATATACATTTTCCTTTCTTAAAGTGTGTATACATTTTTTGGCACTCTATATAAAATAAAAGGAGACATGCTTTATGGTACACACCTGTAATCCCAAATATTTTCCAAAAAGGGGGAGAAAATAATGTTTGTACATCTCTACATGAGAATAAATCTTTAATGTAAGATCAGAAAATTTAACAACATTTATTTTAAAGATTCAATCCCTTTTCATAGGACAATGTTTATTCAACAACAATAGTGCAAAACTGAACAAGAATAGAAGAATAGAGGGTGGGTGTGGGGCAAAGTGGAGCATGCTTATAATCCCAGCAACTGGAGAGGCTGAGGCAGGTTAGAGGGCAGAGGCAGCTTATGTAACCTAGTGACACTCTGTCTCCTAAATAATTAATTAACTAATTAATTAATTAAATGGGCTGGGAGTGCATATATATTGCTGTACTTGGGGTTGAACCAAGGGTCTCACATATACTTTGCAAGTGCTCTACCACTGGGCTGCACTCCCAGCCCATTTAATTCTACCGCATATATATATATATATATATATATATATATATATATATATATATATGGTAGAAATAGTCACCATTATCGAATAAATTAGATATATGTGCAAATATCTATCCAATGAGCATACAGTCATTCATTAAATGCTAACTCAATGCAATGGATTGAATGTGTCTCTGCCAAAATGTGTTGGAAATTTATTCCTCAATGTAACAATATTGAGAATGGGGTAGTTAGGGTCATAAGGTTTCTACTCTCATGAATGGATTGATGCCATGATAGAAAGGGTTTGCAGGAATGGGTTATCTCTCTTCTACTTTTCTACCATATGAAGACATAGTTTGTCTCTCTCTTTCCTTTCCGCCTTTTACCATGTGATAATGCAGTAAAATGTCAGCACCTTGATCTTAGACTTGCCAGCCTCCAGAACTGTGAGAGAATAAACTTCTTTTCTTTATAAATAGCATAGTCTCAGATATTCATTTATAGCATCATGAAATGGACTGAGACACACACTTCTGAATGTGGAAACATCCATACTAATATCAGAGAGAACTTAGGAAAATGATTTTATTTAATCTTATAAATTTATAGGACACATACAAATTTATATACTCACCTGAGAGTAATTTTTCACACATTTGATGATGGAACCCAGTGCACCTCCAAAGTGTTGATAATTCAAAGGATTCTGGCCCAGTGTGCAACTATTTTCATGTGTTCCTCACTAGGTCCTATGCAAGAGCCCCGATTGGTCACTCCTGTAAATTTTCCACACAATATGTCTTGAAAGTCTCCTCAGTTTTACTCCAGGTCATCAACACTGCACTGCAGCTGACTTTGAGGTTCATTATGCCCCTCTTCAGATCCTACAGATCACCCCTGTGATACATTAAATTATTTTGCATTTTAAACTTAAAACCAGAGAAAGGATTCAAATTTTAAATCCATTCTCTTCTTGAAGAAAAAACTTTCTCACTCCTCTGAGAATAAAGGTCATCTATGGATTGAAAAGGTAAAAGCCTGTTTGATCTCCACATTTGAGTTGGCTGGGATAAGAAGGAGCTGGGACATGAATATCTCTATTCCAAGTTATGCAGAGAATTTTCCAATACTGCTGTGTTTTTGATAGGAAATGTCCCCTGAAGGCTCATGTGTTAGAGGATTGGTCTCTATCTGGTCATACTGTGGAGAGGTGATTAGATCATGAGGGAGCTAAATGGGGTGAATGGCTGAATGAGCTGTTAGTGGGTGGGATCTAGTGGGTGGGAGTAGGTCAATAGAGGCGTGTCTTTGAAAGGTTTCTTGTGTCTCCAGCCCCTTTTTCATTCTCTCTAATTTCTCACAGAGCTGGGGTAGCTAAGTTGGTAGTATGCTCCTCAGTATTCTCTGAGGACCCATGTTTGATCTTCAGCACCACAAGGACAGGAAAAGGATGTGGCAATACATTCCTGAAGCAAACCCAAAATAGTCAGCAATTGAAAACTCTATAAGGGTTGCTAGGAGTCAGACCCATCTTGACAGCACCTAACAACAAGAACACTTTGCTACAACAATGAAGTGAACAACTTTGTTCCACCACATGCTCCCCGCCATGATGTTCCACCTCACCACAGGCCCATAGCAATGTAGCAAGCTGCCCATGAACTGAAATATCTGAAATCATGAGCCAAAATAAGTCATCTTTCCTTCAAATTGTTTATCTCAGATATATTTTAGTAGTGATGAAAAAAGAAAAGAATAAAGAATAAAAAGAAAAACCTAACACAAGTGACTTTAAATAAATTGTTGAGAAAAAATCTTCAAAATATTTGGAGTTTTCATCATCAATGTGTTACATGTGGCTAAACAGGGAAATACACTGGGGCCTCCTGATCATAAGTTTAATGATGTAACTAGATGAATCACATAATGACACATCTTTTCCAAAAAATACTTAGCAAAAACATGAAATTCAGTTTCTCTCACTTAGACAAAAGTTCACATTCCTGCAAATGCACGACTTAATGTTTTTTCCTCAAATAGATCAATGTCCTTCTTTCAGAATCTCAAGTTGAATTTGATTCAACCAATCACATTTCAGAGAATAAATGAGTAGTAAGTGTGAATATTTACTTGATTCATGTATAGTTCATATATTGCCTGACAAGTTAGGAAGCATATCTTTAGAGTTACATTGGTATTCTCCCTCTCTACGCTTTTTGAAGTGGTGGTTTTGACTAATGCTGTGTATTGCTACAAAAAGAGGGAAAAATTAGCAACAGCATATTTTGGAAAGCAAAAGGTACTTATCATTGGGAGAATGGGGAAACTAAATGAAAGTACAGTAGGCAAATACTAAAGACTGCCATTGGATTTATCAAGAAGGAGGTAGATAGTAACCCCAGAAAGGGCAGATTTAATGTATTTGCAAAAAGCAGAGATTTCTGTGGGTAAAGGGTGAACATGTGCTGATGCAGTGGAGACAATGAATTTAGAATTATACCACACCTAGATGTAAAATTTATAAGCATCTTTTGTCTATACCTTTTTCCTTTGAAATTGTTATTTTATGTATATATTTTGAGAGCATCAGCACTTAATTACTTTATACTTATCCCTACACGGAGGATTTTCTCTAGGATATCTGCATGACTTCTCTTTCTATCCAGGTCAGTTTAAGAACACTGAAAATTTGAAATAGACTTCATAAAACTAGGAACTAAACATACTTTCATCAACTAGTGAGTTTACAGAAAAGAGTATGGGCATTTATTAAATATTTGAAACTATTACTAGTCTACCATTGGTTGGTGATAAATTATGCATTTTTCTTTTATGGTACTGGAGGTTGAACCCAGGGCCTTGCACTTGCAAGCTTTGCAAGTGTTGTGTTACTGATCTGCAAGCCCAGCCCATTGTTTTACTTTTTATTTTTAAACAAGGTCTCACTAAATTACACAGACACCCTCTGGTCTAGAACTTGCAATCCTCCTGTCTCTGCCTCCCAAGTCATTGGGATTATAGGCTTCTGCCACCATGCCTCGCTCAAATTATGCATATTTAAATGATGTAATTTGCCTAAAAGTATTAATCATCACCAGTAAATTCATCAGGATTTATTCCTCAAACATAGTTTCTTGGCATGTGTTAAATTTCCTGCCTCAAACCTAATATTATTTATATTGGTTTACTAGCATTACTTATCAAGTTGATCAAACTGTATTGTTATTGTTCTTAGTTGCCATTGAGTTGGATCCAACTCATAGTGACCCTCATAGGGTTTTCAGTGGTTGATCATTTTCCAGATTGCTTTTGGAGTGGATTGCCGCATCCTTCTCCCATTTTTGTGGAGCTGGAGTTTGAACCCAGGGTCTCAGAGAACACAGAGTAGCACTCTACCAATTGAACTAAAACCAAGCCACCAAACTAGTATTAGAGAAAGAAAAAGAGAGATTTAATAACAACTTTCTAACTCTTACTAAACTGCGTTGTTAAGTAAATACAAAATGGATTTATATATGTTTTTAAACCAAAGTTACCTATGTATGCCTGTTAAAAATTGTTTCTATCAGAACTAGAAAGAATACTTGAATAGTAGAAGGAAAAGTTCTTGGATTGATGGTCCTTAAGTAACATATTTTTATTTTTTTTCCTACAGATGGAGGAGTATGGGCAATCAACCTCTTTTCCATAAAAGTAGTACCATTTTGAAATAAAATTCAATTCTTAGACAAATAAATTTTTTGGAGGCTGATTGTAAAATCTATACAACAAAAGTTATATACAATTCTGTATTATGAAGTGCATAGTTTGTCTAAGGTATATTTTTGTGTGCTTTATATGTTATCAAAGGTTAATTTATAATAATCACTTCATTGGTATGAGCATTAAGATAATTAATTTATTTAAATGCTTAAATCAATGATATTCTCTGGTTATCTAATTATGTCTTCTTTCATTGTTCAGAGTTTTATCTTTAGGCATATGTTCTTTGTCAAATGAGGTGCATGTTTTTTAAACATAAAATAAACTGCCTTTGTTGGTTTATTTACTGCCTTACATGAATTCTGCAAATAACACAGGAGGGAGTACTTTGATAACTAAAATATAGAACATGTACTTCAAACAGAATTTAATAGCATGCAAAATAA